>OY748295.1:10310533-10371272 GCA_963556515.1 Nudaria mundana | reverse complement strand
CGAACTCAATGTCGGCTAATTGCGACTGACGCGACTGTCGACATGTACTTGTACTTAGTCTGCTGCACACCCCATCATATTACATGCCACATTTCCACCACATTTCCAGAATGAGTAAGGAATACGTAATATTTTACAGAACATAAATAGGTATGACTTTAGAATATTACATAGAAATATATATTATACTACACAGAACTTACTATCTCACTAGGCTAAGCAGAGATTATGGAATTCCACTTTCATCTTGGCATACCTACTTCTTTTGCTTCCTCAACTTTTGTTAGAGTTTTCAAGCATGCTCGCTGAGGTACGACTGTACGAGTACCTATAGTCTACTAATTTATTAAAATTGTCACGATGAATCCACATTAGGGTAACTGAAGTATGAGGTTAAGTATTAGTATTATATTAATTTTGTAAATGACTTTTTAATAATCTGGCAATTTTTAATCGTAGACGGTTTCTGTCTTGAAAAGTATGAAGTCCATCAGACTTCAGCCAATAGTATTAAAGGATCAGGGTATCAAATTGTGCATGATCTGGGTTCGGTGGGATTCAATTTAACCGATCTCCTGCTCAATATGTTCAGTGACTAGAGAACCATACCAGAGTTGCCGTCAGAAGCGTAACGCTTTGTGAAGAGTGTTGAAGTGTATAGTATCAATGTAGTTATAAAAGATCTGTAGTTTGTAGGGTGCAACCTCTAATCAACGAGCGATGTTCTGACAAACGAAAACAAAAAAAGATTAGTGGCCCAACAAAGTCTTCATTTATAAATATAGATAGTATATTTGAAAGCACTTTACTAATTACTAACTCCTATACTTATACGAATAAAAGTTTTAAACTTAGTAAAACAATGAGAGCTTTCAAGCACTCACTCGCAAAATATCAACAAGTATAAGATTTGTATGACTAAGTTTAACTTTTAACACTTCAACAGCTTTTTGTGCAGCATAATATTGTTATTGATTTTATTTCAAAGAAACTAAGATCCCAACTTAAATTAAGTTAATTGTTTTCCAATAAAAGTTTATGTACACATTTGAACACAACGATAAAGTTTGTTTCGGGTGTTTTTATTCAAACTGTTAGAGGTGACAAATATTAGCCGAACTACATCTGACGCACTGAAATTTCTTTGGTTTTAATGTTACTGTATTTTGTTTTCAACTAGATGCAATTAAGACAAAGACAGTAGCCGAGAAAAAGTAAGACAATAGTAAGTAAGTCGATTAGACGCCAGTGTGACTATAATGCGTTTAAATTCTTAGTGTCACAAAGTAAGATGCAATAAGTCTGTTTATGGATTAACCTGTGGTCGAAAGGAGTTATTTTTCGACGGTTTTTTACTTCAAGCAAAAACGTTCCGAAACTGTTGCATCGGAAAACGGCACTGTAAATAAACATGAATGGATGAAAACAACTGTAAAAATGTGTAATTTGTGTAATTTTAACCTATGTGAACTACTAAGCCTATGCTAAGCAAGCATCGTTACCAACCCCATGAGTCTTGTTACTTAAAATAAATAAAATATTATTATTTATAGTAACTACACTATCTTAATTCATAGCTTGCTGACGAGGTCTTGTTTCAGTCGTCAGAATACAAAATGTCAGTGTGTAGAATTGCTGTAAGAGTTTTGAAAATAAGCATAGCAAGTAGATATCACATCATCATCTATATGCTTGTTATCCCATAAATATTACCACAAAAAGCTACTCCGACACTAAGATATCGATATTTTCATGAATCATATAATATCCACCCCAAACGTTGAGTAAGTGACATTGATCAATTATATTGATGAAGTTTTGCACTGTTGTATGTCGTGTTGAAGTAAAGATGAAAAATTAATTTCCCGTAAAAATGTAAGAATAATGCACAGACCTAATTCATTCATTTAGTAGTTTCACGGTTGAATGATTCTCATTATTTCTCAACGCGTTATTATGTATACAATAGATATGTGAAGCTAAATTAATACTCAGTTTCTCTTTTATTCTGGCAGACGTAAGCTCTGGTCGCGCTTGGGGAACGTGTTGCTCAATCGAGGCGAGGTTTAAAATCAAAACTGCTGACTTTTAGTTCTGTTTGATAAATTTTGACTAATTCGTGAGTAGCGTTAAGTAAACACGTAAAGTGTAACACAGCCTTTGCCTTTTCTTATGATATAACTTCAAGAACGTAATAAGACTAGTAAATTCCTAACTTTCATTTCTTAGGGGCAAATAATATAATAAGAGAAGAAAACTCAATTTCAATTTTTTTATGAATATTCGAAGTTCTATTTGCTGACGAACAGTAAAGCTGGCAGATATTTGATAATAATAATTTCATTGAAATACGAATTTCATTTGTCAAAATAACTGTTGCAGACAAAGATAACGTCAAAGTTTAGCTGGATTATCTTGTCAGCCCTTATTTCGTCGGCCGCTAGCTAAACGACCCGCTGTGGGAAATCGTATTGAGTTTTCAATTATACTGAACTGAAACTGAATTTAGTCGATGCTTATAAGTAGTATCATCGTGTAATTTAAAGATAGTATCGGAGGTGTTCTGACAATAATACACGTCGAAAATTGACACAGCAACCGACTTCAAACTACCAAAATGGGACCAAATAGTTGTCGGAATGGGACCAAATTGAAATTGGATCACTTGGGAAGTAGTAGCTTCCAATTAAAAAAAATCAATAGTCAAAAGTTCGACTAATTCACGAGTAGCGTGAAGTCCGAAGATATGAGTTAACAAACATAAAAAAACACAGTCGAATTGAGAACCACCGTCTTTTTGGAAGTTTGGAGTATGCATGAATATAGTTATGAAAGTGGAAGAAGCGAAAGAAGTATGCCAGGATTGTATCAAGTGGATTCCATAGTATCTGCATTCCCCAATGGGAAAGAAGGCCTGTACGTATCTATGTATTTTGACCTACATAATTATATTTTTTTTGCTGCCTGATTTGAAGTAAATGGAAATACTGGTTCATTGTAGTTTATTTATTTCCATTTGAGGTTTATCTGAGACCACTGAAGTTTCAGACGATTGAGAGAGATTTCACTTTTAAACCAACCAACTGAGTAAACCAAGAAGCAAACCTGCTTTGAAAAATTGGTCTCAGAGGAGATCCCTGAATGTAAACTTTTCTTTTATCCTCAGTCCGCAATGCATAAACTATACCTCCCTCAATTTACTTCCCACAAAAGGTTTGTGTGGTTTTGTACCACAAAGTAGGTATTCGTTACATCAAACTGAATATAAGTAACATAATGTCTTGGGTTTTAGGAGATTAATTAAGGATGCTTGTTACTCCATTATCTATAAAACGTTGAACAGATTTGTATGAAAATTGGCCCATTAAATTAGCAAATCATTCTTGATAACTATACTATAAGTATATACTAAACTACTGTTGTCAATCAAAACTTTTAATGAATGAATTGCTACTATGCTACCGCAACATAATTGGAAACGTTTTTTACTGAATTGTGTAAATTAAAACAAAAACATATACCTACCTACCTAAGTTCATTATTTATATTCATTAAGATAATGCAACTGGCTTGCAGCGAATTCCAATTAGTATATTTAAGTTGATTTAACTTAAGTTCCTTTATCGTAGATAGCTATAATTATTATTGGCCTTTCTAAGAATAGGTTAAGGTAATCATGTTATGTTATTATATTATACATACAAATACATCATAGATGTAATTAGACAACGTGCATAAATTAACAGTTATGAATAGAATACAGTTATGTTTCTTACTTAGGACATATACAAGATATATTGGACGGTATTTTACGAGACGGGTGCACGTCCAGTTATGCTATGTAAATTTTATCGTCTCTTTGAACAAAGCATATCGTGTATGCAACGCTTGCTTCTAACACATTCCTTTTATTATTCACTTACTAAGCAATACAAGAACATTGTTTCAAATGCTATCTAACAATAATGCTAGCAATATGTACGTCTACCCATCGTTCTATGTTTCTCAAAATTATTCGAATATTATTTTTAAGATAAATTTGTAGGAATTTAGAAAATTAAATCCAAATTCAAATGAAAAAAATCACGTCAAAGCGGTTTACAGATTTGTACAATACACTCTTCAGTTAGAATTTAGGACATAAATCAAGTAGAATTATCACCAGCTTCCAGTTATTCTTGTCTACTAGTACGGTGTCTTGCGCGGTGCTTCGCGCCGCACCACGCCATAGGTCTATAACTTTTGACCCCTTAGGGTTAGGTCTAATTTTCGATTTTTTGGCTTACCTCCAGATCGAGGGCTATCCATAGAGGGTTCAACCATCATTGGAGCATAAGCAGATCTCGAGAGCTAAGGGGGACATTCCTCATTTCTATATATAGATGGCTAGGGCTTTACCACACATTCACATCATAGGTGGTACCACAAAACAGTAGAAGAAGTTAGAAAGGAAGTTCCTGATTTGTACTACAACTCGTGTTGCCGATTTTCTCCCACTGATAAACTCCACTACAAGCAAGAAATGTATAATTTTACATCTGCTTGCGATGGTCATGGTATTTTAAGGTTTTAATACTTACCGGTGAAAAGAAACATATGGTTGACATATGAGCGTTCATAAATGAAATGAAATGTAATGATTTATTTATTTGTATAGGTCATTAAATGGCTCTTACAGACGTCAGTAAGTATTTAAAATATATTATTGCTTCTATTTTTACATGTACTGCCAGATTCGCATAGCAATAGGTAGAACCGACAGAAAGAACCTGGCAATAAAACTCACGGCTACACTTTTTCTATAACTGATAGGTAAATTACACATTTTCTTAAGACTAAATGTGGACGAATGTACATTGGTCTCGTGTCAAAATCAATAACAGTGTGTATGATAATAATAACAAATATGAGCGGCGCGCCTGCCTTGGCCACAGGGCCCTTCTAACCTTTTAAAAATCTACTGTTCTGTGGGCGGTACCTTAGTAGGCTATTAAGTAACATTATTATAACAATCTAATTCATTAAAGTTATAGAATATCTTAATACACAGACTGCACGCAATGACCGCAAAGGGCTGGGCGTGATGGGGTGTGGTTCACCAGACCGCAGACGGTCTGTCATACTCATAGTCATAAGTAATAATGTGGCAGAGTGTAAACCAATAATTTAGATTTTTACTTCTATATATCTCACCGAGGTAAGATCTTCCATTGAATTAGGTATAGCTACCATACTGTTTAATTTTGCTACATTTTCATTATACATTTTGTCGATCGTGGGTTTAATGTATTTTTTTTAATATTGACCATTTATCCATCATTATCCCACTGATTATTTTCCGAACTCAGTTGGGGTCGGCTTTCCAGTACCTATAACTACGATGCGGCTGAACTTCGATATTTTCCGTGAAGCGACTGCCATCCCGACCTTCACAATCCATGGGCGGCGATATCGAAACTCTGTAGTTAGACTAGTCGGGTTTTGTTTTAGGGAACCAAATACCCGTAACGACTGCCATATATGTTCGTATGACAACCCGGAACGACGACTTAACGTGCTCTCCGAGGCACGGAAGAGTTTCAAAATGTCTTCACTATTCTAAGACCGGCCTGGCTAGATGTTGCTTAACCTTTGCAATGTGTTAAATTACGCAGTTACCACTCAGTCACGAGCAAAGAATCAAAAGCATCAAAGAATCAATTTCATTTATTCAGTTTAGGCACATAAAGAGCACATATGAATGTCAAAATTTTACAATTTTATGTCAAGCACTATTATAAAAATACTAAATTAATTACATAAATAACCATTTGAAAATGATTATTTCGCTGGTTCGGTAAGTTGGTTCTCCTGAGAAGATACCAGCAAGAAACTCAGGTAGAATATCCATTTTCTTTTTTAATAATGTTTTGTTTACTTTGTGTTACAATTTGTATTGTACGAGTGGCTAACAACAGCAGATTAGGGTGACCATGCATTTTTATCATTAAGATATTCGTCTACATTATAATAGCCTTTCTTCATCAAACGTTTTTTCACTACTATTTTAAACTTAATAAGAGAGGCATGTCAACCAAATCCTGCGGAATTTTATTAAATATTTTTATACATTTGCCTACAAACGAATTACCAACTTTATGAAGTCTAATTTTTGTCATTGCCAGTTTATTTTTATTTCTTGTATTATAATTATGGTTGTCGGATCTTTTTTTGAAGAGTTCTATGTTCTTCCCTTACATATACGATGTTGTCGTAAACATATTGAGAAGCAACGGTTAAAATATTAGTTTCTTTAAATAGTTCTTTCAGCGAGTCACGGGATCCGAGTCTATAGATTGCTCGTATAGCTCGTTTCTGTAATATGAATATTGTCTCAATATCGGCAGCTGAGCCCCATAGCAGCAGACCATATGACATAACGCTATGAAAGTAGCTAAAATAAACTAATCGTGCCGTTTTTTCATCAGTCAGTGACCTTATCTTTCTAACCGCATAGGCAGCCGAACTAAGTCTTCCTGCCAAGGCTGTGATATGAGAACCCAATTGCAGTTTACTATCTAAAGTTATTCCAAGAAAAACTGTGGTATTGACTATTTGAACTAATTCATTATTCATAGTAATATGAGTATCCACCTGTCTAATATTAGGCATAGTAAATTTGTTATAATGTAATTTTTAAAATGTAATTTTGTTTTCTTCGCATTGAGCAGCAAGTTGTTACTTGTGAACCAATGCAGTATTTCCGAAAGGGTATTATTTACATCGTCAAGTACTACTTTTCGTCTATCACTTTTAAAAATTAATGATGTGTCATCAGCAAATAATACTATTTCACAAAGATTTTTAGTGAAGTAAGGTAGATCATTTACGTATATTAAGAATAAAAGAGGTCCTAATATCGAGCCCTGATGTACTCCCATGACTAATGAGGCGCCAGACGAGTCGGTGCCATTAACGTTAACTTTTTGTACTCTATCAGTGAGGTAAGACTCCAGTAAGCCAAGTGAGCTGTGCGAAACACCATAATACCCTAATTTTAGTAACAAAGTCTCATGATCAACACAATCAAAAGCTTTTGATAGATCACAAAAGATACCAATGGAGCCCCTCAAATATTGATCATTATGATAACTTACGAATATCATATATCAAAGAAACAATTTTGCAAATGAACGTATCTATATTATAACCGACAAACCTCTTCAAAACCTAACTAAAACAAGTAGATACTTAGTTTATAAATTAGACAATTTTTGGGTATTGTTTGAATTTTCGGTTTAGTATAGGCGCTATTTGAGATACCTACCTATATAAAATTAAAAAAAAAACGAATTTCCAAAAAGCATGGCAGATGGGATAGATGACATTTTAAATAACGAAAAAAGTGTCTGGCTTGAGCATGCTGCAGGCGCCTCCTAAAATGCCGTAATTGTAGCATATTTTGTACTTAGGTGACTATATTTTTTTTTTGTTGCATTATACACGCTTTTTGATTTGACACGAGACCAATGTACATTCGTCCACATTTAGTCGTAAGAAAATGTGTAAATTAGTCAATTATTGAAAAAGAATGACCGAGAGTTTTATTGCCAGGTTCTTCCTTACGGTTCTACTTATTCCTTTGCGAATCTGGCACTACATGTAAATATAGAAGCAATGACATTTTTTATTTTAAGTACTTACTGACGTTTGTAAGAGCCATTTAGTGACCTATACAAATAAATAAACCATTTAATTTCATTTCAATAATTACAAAGAATATTCTATGGTAGAAAGAAGTTTGACCTGATGCTACAATAAACTCCTGACTTATACAATTGCCGTTGTAAATAATTCTTTATCTGCGGAGCGCCGAGGAGCACCCTGCCAAATTACTTGGCAACCTCCTCAGATTTCCTCTTTGAATAATGTTATAAATAACAAACAGTACAACAATGCGGAATAACATTTTTATCAACATGTACATGCGATTGTTACACCTATTCTATTTTAATATCGTGCGATAGCTTGGATCATATCACGTTGAAACGTCTCAAGCAATATGTTGGCAAGATATCTATCAATATATTGCCGATTTGGCTAATTTGTTTCTTGAATTATTCGTGGAAGTACATGGAAGGTTTAAAAGGATTTATTTAATTTGAGGCGGTACAAAGTTCACTGGGACAGCTACACTCTATCCCAAATAGATTGAAACAAAAGGTCATTTACACCTAAAAATAAACCTTCTAACAAACTGTAGCTGCGAGGTGGGCGGCTGGCATTCAGCGCGGGGTCACGCTCATTTTGGATTGGCTATTTTCAGTGTTATGACCTTTTATTTAAATCTATTTGGAATAGAAAAGAACAAAATACAAAGTGGATTTTAAAACTTTGGATTTGAACGTGAACTGAAAATAGAGTAGTATAGTATTGAGAACGTTAAAATTCAACTAAAATAAATTTTACACGAGACTTAGCTTTTGAAATTTAACATAAAGAAGGTCATTTGACTTGACTGTCAACTACCCAATTAATTTGGCTATAAATGAAGTATTCATTTACACGGCTCTTCTACAAACGGGTGGGTATTAACATAGTGTTTGCGTACCACCATTAAATATAAATGGGGTAGGTAATGTGTTGTGTAACTGTATAACATTCGAGTAAACAATTGTATATAAAGGTTAACACGGGTATGGAATTAATTATTCTGAGTTTCACAGGTGAACTAACAAGGGGTAGGAATGTTGAAACTAATCAACACCACTGTGATGTGCACGTTTTAGCATATTAATTTTGGGTTTGTTGTACAATTTGTATGTTTCGGTATCTGAAGTTAGAATAGAAGCTTCTATGATGATTGGTACTCGATCCAACCTGCAATATGTACACCTCCTAAAACTAACTGACATGGATCTGTAATAAATTTTGGGAGAGCAGACAGTAGAAACGAAAGTGCTCTTCGTAGGTGATACTCAATGAAATGGCACATTATTGTCATCCATGCGTAGGCTAGACACAGTCTAGGTTGCTTAAACATAATAATGTAATTGATTATAATTTACAAATCAGTGAAAAATTAAGATAAATAAATACTTTTTAAATTAATATTTTTGTACATTCTCACATAACATTATCTAGCCCAAACCTCAGGGACGACAGCCACATACTGTGCCACCGAGGCAGTTTGGTTTTTAAATTTGAATAATTTTTGTTATTGTGAAGTTTACTGATGATTAAACTAAATTATTTACCTGAGATAACAAAATAAAAGTCTATTAGCAACCCGCTGAGGTTAACATAATAAATCATAGCCGTAAAACATTAAAATAAAATCGATGGCTTTGCATAAAAACTCATTTTGATAGATACATTTAGATTACAAAACCTGTCTAGCTTTCAACTCATATTTGAAATTGGACGTGGCAATATCGATAGTATCGTTACGTCAGTAGGCACTAGGGCTCGAAAAGTGATTGGTTTGCAGTCAATTTTGAATAAAGCCACGCTAATATCAGAGACTACCGCTGTATAGTGCATCACAGTATGATCAGCGATCCATGAGAACAGAATCAAGATAGGAATGAAACATTATGCTAATGAACTGGTAAAATGTACGTAATGAACGTACGATGGCGATGAAAATTATGAAAACGATGTGGTTTAATGTGTCTGTTACTAAAACTGGGAGTGTATTTTACTGAATTTAGTAGGATTACTTTTAATACACTAGTGCTAGTCTACTGTTGAACAACCATGCACTGAATTAATATTTAAAACTTAGTTTAATAATACATATTATATTAAAACATTTAACTTTAATACGGGAATTAACACGAACATAACGTATCTACGTTATGTTCGTGTTAATTCCCTACCGTAGTACCTATTTATACATATCTATGTATAAATAGGTACTTATATATATACAACCAGGTTTCTCCGGCCATGGTCACGGGCTGACTTACTGTAACCTGATCGAAACATCAGGTAATAAAAGGTATGTACTTATATACAATAATTCTCTACGCCATGTTTGTGTGACATGTCTACCCTTTCGTGCCTAAAGCTTCACTTGTTTTGTGTTATAAATTAAAAAGTTACGATTCGTTATACGTATTTTTTTAAATTTGAACAGTTATAACTAGCTGAGTACACATTAAAGAAGATTAAAGATGAAAGTTTGTAAAATTAAAAAGACTTAAAAAGGACATAAATAAGTTGGTACGCAACAGCAACTACAACTTTCTTTGGCTTAGTAATTGAGAACTCTACATAACTCCAGCTTGAAACTGGCGGCTTCCATTTAATACTTTTTTCTTTTCAACGAAGTTATTATTACTTCTTAGTTATGAAAAATTGTTGTGGCCAGAGCAGGAGAAATAATATTGTCCTTTTTCTAATGGGGATTCCTTTCTGAAGGTCATTCTAATGGGGATTCTGTCATTCTTTAAGGAGGTTGTTATGTGGCCAGACTTTTATCGCGCAGTACCTATCTATTACACAATTCTATCACTTCTCATTGAGTGTCGGAAAGTTGCGTTCGTTTACTTTGCCAAAATAGAAGCCAGACTGAAAATAGAGCTGAAGGCACTGTACTGCGACGTGAAACTACATGGTGATGGAGATGGAAATAGACTCGGGTCAGCCTGTAAACACGGCCGGTGCAACCTGATCGATACGTACAGTAATAAATGTGAGGCGAACCTATCCTATTTACAGGTCTGCCTCGTTCGTGTTAATTATAAGAGTAAGTATTAAGTAAGTATACAAATAATGGATATCCGTCTGTCAGACCTTCAGTCAAGTTTACAGATAGTGAAAATGTAAAAAAGGTGACCAATGTACATTCATTCACATTTAGTCTTAAGAAAATGTGTAATTTACCTACCTGTCAATTATTGAAAAAGAGTGACTGTGAGTTTTATTGCCAGGTTCTTTCTCTCGGTTCTACCCACTACCTATTGCTTTGTGACATATTTCTACCAAGTAAAGGGCCCAATAATATTTTTAATTATGTATGATATTAATTACTTTACTATTTTATATTATATGTGTTAATTATTTACATACCATAATGCAATGGTAGAGTGTACATGTAACATAATCTAAGTTAACACCTATAACTGTTCCTACATTCTGTAAATGAATAAATGAATAATATGAATAATAATAATACGAATCTGGCAGTACATGTAAATATAGAAGCATTAATATTTTTTATTTTAAGTACTTACTGACGTTTGTAGAGTCATTTAATGAACTATACAAATAAATCAATTTATTTCATATCATTTCAGGATGAAAAATAGGTCGAAAAGTTCCAAAAGACTTCAGTGAAGTCTGCACTTGACAGAGCGTCATTCGTTTCTCAGCAGGTGCATCGCGGTGAGAATGTCATAGCCCTGCAGATATTGACTCATATTGAAAGATTTTGAATAGACTGAAATAGTATTACAAAACTGCATCGGTGGCACAGTGGTATGAGTATACGACTGCCGTCCTTGAGGTCCCAGGTTCGATCCCGATGTATGTATGTATTTATTTATGTTCGATGCATGTATTTAGAAATATACGAGTAACTATAATATGTTTATCCGTGCCCCGGAGAGCACGTTAAGCCGTCGGACCCGTTTGTCATACGAACATCTATGGCTGTCGTTACGAGTATTTAGAGCCCTAAAACAAAAGCCAACTGGTCCAACTTCAGAGCTTCGATATCACCCATGGGTTGTGGAGGTCAGATGGCAGTCGCTCCACGGTAAATATAAAAAATTCCGCCGCATTGCAGTTAGACTGGAAAGCCGACCCCAACTAAGTTGGGAAAAGGCTCAGCGCATTATAAGTACCTATTACAAAAATATACTTACTATAAAACTTCAACTATCAAACACCAATATGCGGTATGTAACATATTAGTCAGCACTTAAGAAATTAACTGGTAAGTACAAAAGAACTTATACGAAAAAATAAACTTTTGAAAACCTCTTTAAGTTTATACTCTCCGAAAACCAAGCCTTCCCTTATAGCTTTTGTTTCAATGAAACGGAGATTGTTTTGAAAGAGTTTAGTGATATATTTATAACTCACAAAGCTTAAATAAACTCCACGTAACAGGTTTTGTTTTGTAGTTACTTAATACATGTACTGATACCCGTGGCTACACCCCTGTTGAATAGTTTTTCGTTCCCAATTTCTAAGGAAACATAATTACCTCGATAAAAGATTAACTATCTAGAATCTAGACGTTCTAAATTTCATCAAAATCATTTCAGTACTTTCGGAAAGTATTATTTTATTACTCACACAGAAAAGAGAGCAGAGAATAACTACATGCCAAACGCAACAAGCTCAAGGCCTACTATAACTATTCTGTACTCAAGGCCCGACCATCAGTGGCCATACACTATAATTATGTCGTAGGCGTGCTGACATGCTACGTATGTAATTTAGTTTGTAGGCAAACTAATTTACTACAAATTATGACTCTACAAATTTTTTATAAGACGCATAGTTTCCGAGATAACGCGAAAAAAGTGTTTTTACCCCTTATTCCAAGATGGCGGGTGTCGACCCCACAAACCTGAGGTTAAGCTTCTATTGACCACACATGTCCAAAAAATAAAATTGCGTCCTCTAAAAAATGCAAAGCTCATGTAACATTTCAATGGACTAATTGTAATTGTACAAAAATTTGTTATAGGTACCAGTCATCTAAGAGTACGTCAACTAAGCTTTCAATAACCAGAAGTCGCTTTTTTTTTAAACCGCGGCCGCTCCTAGGCCGCGGGCTTCTCTGGTATGCACCAGAAGGTATTTCCAGTGGCGCCCGGCGGACTTTGGCCACCTGTGTGGAAGTCGCTTTGGCTAAATACACAATCTTTGACATTATGTATTAGTAAGATGTTCATGATATTCACGATCATAATTTTAATGCATAATAACAAGAGAGATTCTGACAATTAAAGAGATATTTGTTCCACAGAACACCGTATCCAAATCGGTCATCATATACATTCCGAGACGTCTGCTCAACTCTGATTCGCTCCCCTACATTAATTGCCACAAGTTTTCCACGCAGCGGGCACTAAGTCTGACTAATGCGAAATCCCAGCCAAGTTTCACTCGTTCTTCTGTAATTACTTTTATTACTTTCTTTCCCTGTCTATTTAGAATAAGCGTCCTCTTTTCAATTTGTTATGTAAAAATGTTTTTCAATTTGGTCGACATTTGAATATTCATGATTTATCAGTTTCATAAATACGAATTTATTTAATTTGTTGGTTTGATGCTAAGCACAAGGAGCTGAATGTCCTCAAAGAAAAACAGTCTCATAATTTTTCTCTTTCATCGTTTCTTTTTTACCTGAATAATAATCTTTCTGCGAATTACATAGCTGTATATTTATTGACCTTGATTACTTTTCGCGTTAATATATTATACCTAGGTAATTTGAAAAAAAAAATAAGCACATGATTGGTCCGGGCCACTTTCGATAGTATTGTGTGTCCCAGTGGCCCCCAATTGTGAGATGTAGCCATGCGTCGATACTTTGGTAACACAAAAAAATGAGACATACTTATGTAATGGCTATCATACATACAACGAAATAGACGTCTAATATAATTATGTATAGTGATTTTTGCAACAAAATCATGTTCCAACATTATGATGCCACCATCATAATGTTCGAACATTATAGTCTCCAGCACGAAACGAAATTGGGAGTAACACAGAAGAATACAATTTGTCTGAAATTGGTCAAATTCTATTACGAGTACATACCAAAAGTATGGTAACAAAAGAAAATCTATCTGATTTATTAGTACAATTACAAGGGATAGGGATTGGTTGAAGTCATTGTCTGATCAGAACACAATCTACTGAATCATAAATAATAGGAACAATAGCCAATACAATTACATTGGGTTGGGCATCTATAAGAAAAATAAATAAGATTTTATGAACAGGATGATGAAGTTTCTGTATCATTTTTACCTTCTTACTTAATGAAACACTTATCTCACTATCAAATCGCAGAAAAGAGGTGTAAACAAGAATAACAAGCACCAAGCTCAGAATTATAATAACAAAAAAACATATTTCTCTGCGAGATGTTTGTAGCACCTACGTTGCTTGAGAACAGGAAAAATGGGTTAATATGGTGCTTTCACATACTCTTAGCATATAAGAGTTCTTTACACGAAATGTTGTGAGTTTACAAGCTAGGTTTCACTTTTGTATGCTAGCAATAGTGTTGGCTCTGATAAACTAATAGTAATCTGATAAAGATTTAGTTTGAATCTTATTTATTTATTGTAGTTTAAGTAATTGTTTTTAGTTGCCTTTTAACCAAAATATACCTAGTCCAGCCATAAATTTTGTTACAAATGAACATGCATTTTTTTTTAATGAAGTTGTGTAATATTTATTAAAGTCTTAGCAAAAAATAAAAATACATTTTATTCGAAATGGCCACCTTTGGCTTTTATACAGGCCTTTAATCTGTTTGGCCATGGATCTATGGATTTACTCACTGTTTCCAAAGGAAATTTTGCCACTGCTTGCTCCAAAGATTTTTTAAGAGACTCAATGTCGCCGTGTCGTTTAGAGTAGACCATGTCCTCTAAAACTGACCATAATTTGTAGTCTAAAGGGTTGAAGTCTGGGATAGATGAGGGCCAGTCTTCAGCTCTTATAAAGTCCGGAACGTTGGTTTCTAGCCAGGCTTGGGTAGTTCGTGCCTTGTGACCAAGAGCAGAGTCCTGCTGGAAAGTCCACGGTATATTTTGACTGCTTCGGTGGCGTGGTCGGTAGTGTATCCGCTTTCGTCAAGTTAAGTCTCGGGTTCGATTCCCGGTCGGGACAAACTTTGTGTGATGACACATACGTTTGTACCGAAGTCTGGATGTTTCCTATGTATAATATGTATGTATTTACAAAAAAAAATTTATATAATTATTTATATCAGTTTATCTAGTACTCATATCACAAGCTCTGCTTAGTTTGAGACTAGATGGCGTTGTGTGGATTGTCCTAACATATTTATTTAACATATTTATTTATTTATTTTAAAAAAGTGTATTGCTATGAGGTTTCACAACATGATCCAAGACAGTATCTTGATATACTTTGGCTGATGTTTTTACTCCTTTTTCACAAAAAAGTAGTTTTGTGACTACCTGATAAGACACGCCCCACCAAACCATCACTGACGCAGGATGATGACCACGTTGTACCTTTCCGACCTTGAGCAGCTTCCTTAGAACTGTGAGCGTACACTTTATCAATTTGCTTACTGTAGTGTTCTTCCATCGTGAAATTTTTTTCATCGGTAAAGAGGATATTTTTGTGTTCCTTTCACCTGCGTATCGCGACAGAAGGCGCTATGGTCGATCCACTCCCTTTAATCGTAAAGATTGATTTAGGGCATGTCCTGTATATAGACGATAAGCACCGAGCTTCAGGTCTTGTTTTATAATACGTGACAGAGTTCTAGCGGTAATCTTCATTTCTCACGATAAGATTTTTTGCTTCCTTATGGGGTTTCGACGAATTCTGGCTTTAACAGCATTAATAGCCTTTGTAGTTCTAACAGCACGCAGCCGCCCCGATCTTTTCTGGTCTTCGACAGACGAAGTGTTGTTGTATCTATTAATAGTACGTTATACGAACATACAGCTGATACCAAGTTTTTGAGGTGTCTGGAATATGACCGACGGCTCCATACCCACATTGTGCAAGGTGATCACTGCGATCCTATTTTCTTTAACACCCCGTTTTTAAAATAATAAACGTGTTCCAAATTCAAAATAATTAAAAAGTTGAAAAGAAGAAAAGTTTTAATGTAACAGTATTTATGGCCAGACTAGTTATAATAGCTGGCAAAAATTAAGAGCTACCCATTGCCGCGTTGGTGGTATTCGTTCATACTGAATTCATGAATACAATATTAAACTACGCATGAGTTCTGAATTTATATCGTCTTACCTCACTGGTAGAGTACAAAAAGTAAACATTAATGGCACCGACTCTTCTGGCGCCTCATTAGTCATGGGAGTACCCCAGGGCTCTATATTAGGACCCCTTTTATTCTCAATATACGTAAACGATCTTCCTTATTTCACTAAAAATCTTTGTGAGATAGTATTATTTGCTGATGACACATCATTAATTTTTAAAAGTAATAGACAAAAAGTAGCACTTGACGATGTAAATAATACCCTTTCGGAAATATTGCATTGGTTCACAAGTAACAACTTGCTGCTCAATGCGAAGAAAACAAAATGTGTAAAATTTACTATGCCCAATGTTAGACAGGTGGATACTCATATTACTATGAATAATGAATTAGTTCAAATAGTCAATACCACAGTTTTTCTTGGGATAACTCTAGATAGTAAACTACAATGGGGTCTTCATATCACAGCCTTGGCAGGAAGACTTAGCTCAGCTGCCTATGCGGTTAGAAAGATAAGGTCTCTGACTGACGAAAAAACGGCACGATTAGTTTATTTTAGCTACTTTCATAGCGTTATGTCATATGGTCTGCTGCTGTGGGGCTCAGCTGCCGATATTGAGACAATATTCATATTACAGAAACGAGCTATTCGAGCAATCTATAGACTCGGACCCCGTGACTCGCTGAAAGAATTATTTAAAGAAATTAATATTTTAACAGTTGCTTCTCAATATGTTTACGACAACATCTTATATGTACGGAAGAACATAGATCTCTTCAAAAAAAATTCCGATAACCATAATTTTAATACAAGAAATAAAAATAAATTGGCAATGACAAAAATTAGACTTCATAAAGTTGGTAATTCGTTTGTTGGCAAATGTATAAAAATTTATAATAAAATTCCTCAGGATTTGGTTGACATGCCTCTTAATAAGTTTAAAATAGTAGTTAAAAAATGTTTGATGATGAAAGGCTACTATAATGTAGACGAATATCTTAATGATAAAAATGCATGGTCACCCTAATCTTCTGTTGTTGGCCACTCGTATAATACAATAGAAACTAATTGTAACAATGTTAACAAAACAATATTAAAAAAGAAAATGGATAATCTACCTGAGTTTCTTGCTGGTCTCTTCTCAGGAGAACCAAATTACCGAACCAGCGAAAGAATCATTTTCTAATGGTTATTTATGTACTTACTTAATTTAGTATTTTTATAATATTACTTGACAAAATTGTAAAATTTTGACATTCATATGTGCTCTTTATGTGCCTAAACTGAATAAATGAAATTGATTCTTTGATTCTTGATTCTTTGATTCTTTGATAATGTATAAAATACTGCTACATTCTCAAACTTGTACAAACAATATACAAACTCATTAACAACCACGGAAGTTATGTGAAATAAGCGTTTAATTAGAAGTAAAGAATCTAAGTGCATACATAATTACTTTGAGAAATTTTGAAATAAAGTATTTATTTAATACACGAGTTTTGTAAGCTTATTTTCAAAACTCATACATTAAGTACTTATGCATAATGTGGAATCTCTCAGGTAATTTAATTATCGTGAATAATGGGAAACTTACCAAAGAATTTCGCCAACTATATTATAGGCAAGCGAAGCCCCCGAAAAAGTGCTTAGAAATGAAAATGACTGACCAATCAGTGAAAATGTGATTGCCCCTATTCAAATTTGTACTTTTTGTAAACCTTGGACCAAAAGGCGTCGATTGGTAAGAAAACAAAATTTGTGCGGTTGTTGTAGACATGTGTATTAATTGTTATAGACAAATTAATTTGTTAACTGATAAAACGTTGGTTTTTATATTGGAAAATGATTTCTAAGGGTAAAACGGGAAAATAACACACTTTTACTCATGTGGTTTTTTTCGAAAAAATGCGTTATAAAAAAATTACAACCATCTTAAAGCGCAAAAATGGTCAAATACAATTTTTTTTACCTCAGCGAGTTTTGATCGAATTCAAAAAAATCCTGCGGCAGAATACTTCTCAGATCTTAAACTTCAACTGACTATTTTTCAAAATGAGAAAATACACATTTTTCACATCGTAAAATAGCGTAACGTTTTTCCGAGTTAAGATACACTATTATACGCATGTAGAGTCGCGTCAACTCGTATAAAGCGCGTGTAATTTGACAGGATTCAAACGGGCAATCAATAAGAAACTCCAAACTAAAAAAAAAAATTTTTTTTGTTTTTATTTTTTTTAATTGGAAATCATTGAAAAATGATCTAAGAACTTTTTTGCTTTGGCATCTGATTTCTCACTGCCTCTGGATTGTGGAACGCTAAAAAAGCGCTATGTGTATAAATAGATTTTACGATGTGAAAAATGGATATTTTCTCATTTTGAAAAATAGTCAGTTGAAGGTTAAGATCCGATAAGTATTCTGTCGCAGGTTTTTTTTGAATTCGATCAAATCTCGCCGAGATAAAAAAAATTGAATGTGACCATTTTTGCGCTTTAAAATGGTTGTAACTTTTTTAAAACGCATTTTTTTCGAAAATATCACCAAGTAAAAAGTGTTCTATTTTGCCCGTTTTACCCTTAGAAATCATTTTCCAATATAAAAACCAACTTTTTATCAGTTAAAAAATTAATTTGTTTATAACAATTAATAGCCCAACCGCACAAATTTTGTTTTCTTACCAATCGACGCCTTTTGGTCCAAGGTTTACAAAAAGTACAAATTTGTATAGGGGCAATCACATTTTCAGTGATTGGTCAGTCATTTTAGTTTATCAGGGGGTTTGCCGTTTGCCTATTATTTAGGAGTGAATTATCGAAGTAACATTCAGTCGGTTTTAATCATACAAACCTACAATACCTATGAATTTAAATAAAAAAAAACTGGCAAAGTGCGAGTCAAACTCACGCACAAAAAGTTCCGTACCATCTTTAAAATATGGGAACACCCTTAAATATTTATTTTTGTAGCGGCAACCGAAACACATCATCTGTGAAAATTTCGACTGTGCACCTATCACGGTTCATGAGATATAGCCTGGTGACAGACGGGCAAAGGAGTCTTAGTAATAGGGTCCCGTTTTATTACGGAATCCTAAAAACTTCACTATGGTTTTTGCGTTCCTATTTCCAACAATTTGTTAAGTTCTAAACAAGTACCTACTCGTATTAGTAAATATAAACTACTAGCTAGAAATACCTTAGTCCGCTGGAAATACCTTCTACGTGCGAACCAGGGACGCCGGCAACGGAAGTGAGAGCGGAATTAAAAGAAAAAAAGATTTGAAGCGGCTTTGAAGTGTATTTGCTTTATTGGCATTAATGTATAATAATGACCCTGTAATGTTTTACTGATGAACTCTGTAATTTTTTTATTAATAAATTCAGCAAACGACTTCCAAAAAAGGAGGAGGTCCTCAATTCGACTGTATGTTTTTTTTATGCTTGTTACCTCATATCTTAGGACTGAGTGAACCGATTTTGATTTTTAATAATGGTAGCTACTACTTCTCAAGTAGTCCCATTTCGATTTGGTCCCATTCCGACAACTATTTGGCCCTATTTCGGTAGTTTGAAATCGGTTGCTGTGTCAATTTTTGACATGTTTTTTCTATTCTATAGTTCACGATGTTCGTAGTCAAACATAATATGTATAACTACTTACGTATAATAAGCATAGGTATATAGAGTTTCATTTACATATATGGACATAAGTATTTAATACAAAAAATACTTCTTTTATACTATCAGTGTGGTGTGCCGTGGTGCCTCTCCGAACACAATATTTAATGACGAACGAAGTGAGGGTAGTTGAACAAACCCGCACTTCACGAAGACGACGATGAGCTGAAGCCAGTCCACCCGTGACCACGGCTCTTGTAACAGGGCCGAAACGTCGGGTAATAAAGAGGTATGTATATATCTCAATAATCGCGTAAAAGACCCGTTAGTCTTAAGTATATTTATGTATTTCTAAATACATACATATTGTACATAGAAAACACCCATACTCCGAAACAAACATTTGTGGATCACACAAAAAATTTGATCTGACCCGGAATCGAACCTGGGGCTTCAGGGACGGCAGTCGCATACTCATACCACTGCGCCACCGAGGCAGTCTTACCTACATGTTAAAACAAATAGCGATATTATTATATATATAATCGCTTAAAGACTCGTCTGTCTTAAGTTTTTAATAATACAAAAAAGTTAATAAAAGTAGAGAAATTAAAATAGTAGGTACCATCGTGATTCACTTTTATCAAGCGTGTGTACGTATAATAGGAAACAAAGTTACCCTGGAGATATTTTTATATCATATAGTTTCCCAGTAACCAGTAAGAACATTGACTGGTTAACTATTAATATATATTAGTATACTGTTTGCTTTATGATTACCTGCTAACAAGAATACAAATGATATACCAAAGGAGAAATGCGAGCATGTTAACCATCGGGTTGTGTTTGAAGTAGTAAAGGTAAAGTTAAACAGCCCTTAGCTATTATGAGGGGTGGTCCACAAGACAAACTATTGGGCGGCTCAGTCTTGCTCAAATATTGACGATGGGCTCACTTACTCAGTTCAGTTTCAACGAGTTTACTCTTTCTGTCTATGATTCGACGTAATTTTATAACCTTATCTACACTACTATAGGTAGGTACCTACCTACACTATAGGTAGATACCTGAGCCTCGACATGCAGGAGAGCTAGCGACGACAGATAAGAAAAAAGAATAAGAAAAAGTGTGATAATGAAGTGTTTACTAGTCCACTAGTCTTATGATTCGATCACTAACACAACTTTATAATATCTATAATGTATTCTTAGTTTTAAGGTATTTATCTATGGGGCCATAGAATAAGTTTATACCACCTGTAATTTTTCTATTTGTTGCCTGAAATAAATAAATAAAAAAAAATATACAGTAGAAATCGTGGTGTGTTTACATTTAAATTAAAAAAAATTATGAGAGATTAAAAGATTAATAAAATACGAAACAGGTGTTTTATCATTCTAGTCTGTCTGTATGACGACGCTAATCTCCGAAGTGACGTAACTGTGCGTTATGTTAATACTGTTACTATGTTTTTAATGATAAGAACAAATTTTTATAATCATTAAATATCACTACATTTATTGTTGTTGCGGGCCAAACAAAAAATGAATAAAAATACAGCTCTGGGGAAATGCGACATAATACCATCACAACGTGTTGCCAAATTACACCCTTGTGGCGTATTACAACATCCACGAGGGTGGAGGCAGTAACGATTTCCTACAAACACCCATAAAAACACTAAATTTAATAAAGCATTTCGGCCTCTGTCTCTCGGAACGCCGTAAACTCAAAAAGCTATGGTACCTACGCATTTGTATTCGGTAATGTAACAATTTTGTGTTGTGACAACAAGTATTAAAGATTACGGGGTATAATTTCGAAAAGTTTTTTATATCATCATCATCACAGCTCATGCAGGGCTTTGCCCAGCAGTTTTGGGGTTGGAGTGAGTAAGGTAAAACAATGTTAAAAAATGTAAAGTTTCGAATTATATTAACATACATATTATTATACCTACATATTCCCTCGGACTGCAGAGAGTCTATTTAATATGTAACATATTATGTCCTATCTGTTGGAATTTTGGTTTGAATTACAGGTGGTTGTGGAGTTTCTATAGTGCCCGGTAACCTATTGCCCCAAAGGGGTAGGCAGAGGATATATGTAATGAATTATAAAGAACGCACCGTTCGCAGGGACTGCCGTGTATTTGAAATGTTTCATACATTTTGTGACAGTGTCAGTGCTTGATCCGTGTCCCATCCGGGCACGAGCGATGCGACGCTATAGCAGGCCTATGTCACTCGCCTAACAACCGTAAAAAATACGTGACGTCAGCGACAACTTGAAGTTGTAAATCAGTAAGGGTTGTCTCTTGTTTGTGACACAGCATAGAGTTGATATTGAGGCATACGTCATAATTATTGGTCAAATTATGCTGGTATATATTTACTTTACTGGATAACCCTATCGTTCGAATGATGTTCTCTGTAAACATAAGAATGTGCTTTAATTGACGTCGGAGTGCAAGTTCTGTATGTAAGTACTATTCCCTATTCTGTGACTATAGGTGGAGTGGCCTGGAGTTTATATTGCCATGTTCTTTTTGGCTCCACCCGTTGCTTTGCGAATCTGACTTTAAATGTAAATTCTTATGTGCTGATGTTAATAAGTGTTATTTTATAACCTACATTAATAAATATCTTTTAAGTTTGAGTTTGAGTACTTCCAGAGAATGATGTGCATGCAACCAAACAAACGAACTCTTCACTTTTATAATATTAATTAGGTAACCATTAAATATAAATCAATCTTCTTTACTACTTTGTGATTGTAGCATTGAATGGGCCTGTTTTCACTGAATGAGACTATTAGTTCAATAAGGCGGACTTACCTCACATTAAATAAAATGTAGATGGTCCTTAAATTGTCGAAGCTGGAATTACAATGGGATTATCATTGTTCTGAAACGACGGCGACCTGTAGTCAAATACGTAATACAGTTTAGTAAATGCGTTGTAAAAAGCTTTTAAGGTTTCATACTTTATGAAACAATATAATATCGTCAGCTTTGGGTTATATGAAATTAACAGAAGTAATAACTAACATGGGCTGTCAGTAGCTTTATGGTACCAGTTAGGCGGGTTCTAAAAGTCTTTGGGTCATTGAATTACCTGGACCTACTTTTATCGTATCCTGTGTTAGTGCTGTGTTGCCTAAGACACTTTATCGCTTACAGATCAGTGACTGCACTCAGCTCTGAGCTCTATTATATAGAAAGTATAATGTCTAGGTCACACACTGCAGAAGCTCTGACGACCTACTGGGCGTTATGTAGTACTGTAGTACGAGGTTTATCCCTATATTGGCTTAATATTACACAAAACTGAATGCAGAAAATTCCACTAACTCTATAAAATACTGTCCATTTATATGGAAATTGTATATGAATTTTAAAATAGAGCATTTTCTCCACGGGTCATAAATGTAAATTACGTCATTGAATGCACTACAATAGACTGTAACCCGTTTAATGCAGTTGAACCAGTTGATGCACGGTAAGCACAATGCTTTTCGCCGAAATCAATTATTTGCCATTGAATCACTATTCAATTGTCCGAATTCGACTACTTTGCTTTTTTTTACCATTTGCATTTCCGTTTTCGTGATGTCATTTCGTTTTGTGAAAATAACTGTAATGGAGATTTGTTAGCCGATTATAATAACGGTGTATAGGTACAACATTTATGTATTCGGTACTTATATTCTTAAAGGTAATTTAATCCAGCAAACCATACCAAGTGAAAGGGTATGCATATTTTGTTATGATAAAGGTCAATTCACACATGTCAGTGAAGTCTCCGGCACAGTTCAGTGTCAGTGATTTATCAGTACAAAATATTTTTTTTTTTCCGATTTTGATGTAGTTTTATAATAATAATAACTTTATTGACATCAAAAGAATACATGTTCTCATTATTACAAGATATTATGTAAATGACAATTTTGGAATGACAGGAAGACTTATCTATTCTTAACCTTTATGTTTTTGAACTCTGCCCCTTAAACTAGGCTACGCCTGCATCTTAAGGAGCAGTTGTCAGCCACGGGTTGTGCATTTTGTTGTCTTCGTGTGGCGCGTTAACAAAAATCTAACAATCTACTTAACAGAATGTAATTAATACATAATTGTATAGTGTTATGTATACCATGCAAGTGTTTGTGTGTGTGTGTGTGTATGTGTGTGTGTGTATTATGCTCTCACTTTATGAATTGCAACAGGGACTCTGTTGCGTCATAATCAATTCCCAACAGCCAGTCTGTTAACTGACGTTTAAGGTGGAACCTATTTAGATTGGTAATATTTAACTGTTTGCAAATTTTATTGTAAATGTAAGGGCTTAACGTGTAATATTGATATTCAGCAAATGTGGTATTGTGACGGACACTTCTGGCATAATTTCTACGCTTACCAGGATCTGGTGGAGGCAGGGTTTTATGGTACCTGACCACGGAACGGAGAACAAAGAGCTGACGAACAGTGAGTACCTTGCAGTCAGAGTACAATTGCTTCGAAGGATGCCTAAAATGTTTCCTGGTCATTACTTTCAGGACGGCCCGCTGCGCCCGCTCTGTCTTCAGAAGATGTGTTTTAGAAGCTCCGCCCCATACCGATATGCAATATCCTACCACCGACTGACACAACGCCAAATACACCAATTTAATAGTCTCAGACGTAGCACATTTCCTAAGTGTTTTGAAGACATGCATGAGGCGCATGGTTCTAGTTGTTACTAGGTCTATATGATTCACCCATCTCATCCCAGAATCTATCAGTACACCAAGGTACTTGACACAGTCTGCTCGACTAACAATTGGGCATTGACAGGAAGATGACTGGTTTTGGCACGCGTGGGCGGTGATCTCGAAGGTACTTGGAGGGGCAGCATTACGTCGAATAGCGAAGGGTATGTATGCAGTTTTCTCTACATTAATGCTTAAAAGGTTCTTATTCAGCCACCTCATCACCTCGCCCAGGACCAGTTCCGATTTGGCTTTGACATTAGCCCAGGTGGGGCCATAAACAAGGACGGCAGTGTCATCCGCATAAACGAAGATGTCTGCATTTCTGGGTAGACTTGTCATACATAAACCATTCACGTATATTTGGAACAGGGTGGGTCCCAAGATACTACCCTACGGAATGCCCATGGTCACTGGATACTCGTTACTGAGATAGGAGTCGATCTTGACCGATTGAGTCCGATTTCTAAGGTAGTCCCTAAAAATGTCTAGAGCCGTGCCACGAACACCAAGAAGTTCCAGTTTGGAAATGAGGATGGGAATAGAAACCGTATCAAATGCCTTAGAGATGTCCAAGAAGATACCCAGACACTTATTGCGTTTATCCAGTTGTTTAGCTACTTGTTGTGTTAATTCTAGTACTGCATCCTCTGTTGAGATCCCCGGGCGAAAACCAAACTGGTTTCTGGCTATGATATTGTATTTCTCCAAAAAGGCCCTTAAGTTGTAGTTAAGTATTTTTTCGAGTATCTTTGAGAGAGTGGGTAGCACTGAAATCGGTCTGTAGTTATTGTAGCGGTCTCTGGCCCCTCCCTTGTGAATCTGATGCACAATGGCTTTCTTTAAGACATCAGGGGACACTCCTTTCTGAACACAGCAGTTTAGTAGGTAAGTTAGTGGTGGAACCAGTACTTCACGAGACTCTTTCAGTATTGCAGATGATATCCCGTCCCAGCGTGGTCCATCAATCTCCAACCAGTACAACATTGGGATATTTTGACAGTTGTTGGTATACGGTATTTAAACTATTCAAAAAGTTGTTAACATTCTCATTAGTACAAAATAAGGGCGATCTGTATATACCCAAAATAGCCACATGGTTGTCTATTTCACAGATGAGGCAATTCATGCAAAGCAGCTCATGCGATACCTGGAGGATCACTCGCTAATCAATGATCGGCAATATGGCTTCAGGCCAAAACGATCAACGGGTGACCTCCTGGCATTCGTCACGCATGTATGGGGTGGGGCTATGGAAAAGTTTGGCGAGTCCTTGGCTATTAGCCTGGACGTCGCCAAAGCTTTCGATAGGGTCTGGCATGCTTCGCTCCTTTCCAAGCTTCCGGCATATGGTCTACCTCCTCAACTGTGCAGCTGGATTGCCAGTTTTTTAAACGAGCGCCGAGTGCGGGTCCTCTGCGATGGCCAGGCTTCTCGCTTTTTGCAAGTGAATGCCGGGGTACCGCAGGGGTCCGTACTGTCACCAACTCTCTTTCTTCTGCATATCAATGATATGCTTTCCCTCGGAAACATTCATTGCTATGCAGATGACAGTACATTGCACGGGAGTTACTCGGTTCGTCCGACGGCGGGGCGATCTGTGATAGAGGAGGAGAGACGACATCTCGTGGGTGATCTCGACCGAAGCCTCGACAGTATCTCCCAATGGGGTGCCGAGAACTTGGTCGAGTTCAATGCCCACAAAACACAGGCGTGTGCATTTACAGCGAAAAAATCCCCTTTCCTTCCCCTACCCACTCTTCAGAATGCAATATTACCAATGAAGGACAATCTAGACATCCTTGGCATAGACGTTCGTCGAGAGCTCAATAACACAAAATACATTGAGAGATGTATTGGGCTAGCTTCGCGGAAACTAGGAATACTGAACAAGGTAAAGCGATTCTTTACACCGCACCAGAGGTGTCTGCTGTACAAAACGCAGATTAGACCCTGCGTTGAATACTGCTCTCACCTCTGGGACGGCTCCGCGAAGTATTTGCTGGACGCACTCGACGCTATGCAGCGACGCGCTGTTCGCATTATAGACTGTCCGGAGGAAACGGGAAGCCTTGAGCCGCTAGCCCAGCGCCGAACAATTGCTTCCTTGGCCGCGTTCTACCGTATTTACCACGGTGAGTGTTCTGAAGAGCTCTTCAACCTGATCCCACCCTCTCCCTTCCGATCCCGAACAACGCGTGCCGGGCAGAGATGTCACCCTCATACCGTGGAAACCGTCTTCGCGAGAACCGAGCGTTTTAAACGATCGTTTCTCTGCCGAACGATGGTGGCTTGGAACGCCCTGCCTGCGCACGTGTTTCCTCCTACATATAACCCTGGGCTCTTTAAGCGAAGCGTGAAGAGGCACATTACAGGGTCGTCAAGTTGAGGGCCACTCTCTATAGTATTCCTGTGTACTGTGAGAGTCGCCCTCAATTGCCAGACGTCGCCTCAGCTTACCATCAGGCGAGTGGCGTCAATTTGTCGACCTAAATATAAAAAAAAAAAATAAAAAAAAAAAAAAAAAAATAAAAAAAAAAATTATATTTCATGCAAATGTATGTAAATTGAAAAACGCGGACGGACAGACAGACAGACAGACAAATTGTTGTATTAAATATATAGATTTGGTGTAATGTCTCCATGACTAACGAAATTATGTAAGTCATCCAGACAGCGCTGGTTTTCTGATTTTAACAATCAGAAAACTAGTGCTTGAGAGAGGGCCTACTTAGTGCACTGAGAGGGCACTGAACGTCTGCTCAGGCGATGGCATCGCGCTTTTTTTTTCCATTTTACTTATTGTTTTAATCTATGTGCCTCACCTTAGTTTTTTTTTATATAGTTCCTTTTCCTGTTGTTTTTTTAAAGTAGGTAGGTACATATTTTGTTAGGTTTTGTATTGTGTACCCTGTGCCGTTTATTTATTTATTTTTGTAATGTGCCTCTCTGTGTGCAAATAAATATGTTTTCTTTCTTTCTTCTTTTCTTTCTAAATTTTCACAATTGTTTGATGCTTGATGATCGAAGATGGCGTCGGGTCAAAATTTAAGATCGAAGTAAGTACTCAATATAATTAGTAGTTTCAGGGCGCTATGATTGGTCATGAAATCGTAAAAACCAAAACTAGATCTTTGTCTAACCCGTTTTTTTTTAATTTACCTATCTATCAAATATAGCGGCTTAAAATTATTTCATACTAGCGGATACCCGCGGCTAAGACCGCTTGACAGAGAACCACTCTATACATTGGTGAACACCTTATCAAAATCCGTGGCGTAGTTTTAAAGATCAAAGCATACATAGGGAACGGAAGAGACTTGACTTTTTAGCTGATCGCCGCCGCTCCGCCCGCGTGATTTAGTTTACTCGTTCCCGGTTCCCGTGGGAACACATTACCGGGATAAAAAGTAGCCTATGTTACTCAGAGTGAATGTAGCTTTCCAATGGTGAAAGAATTTTTGAAATCGGCACAGTCGTTTTTGAGTTTATTCATTACAAACATACACACAAAAATACAAATCTTTCCTCTTTATAATAGTATGTACATATCGTGTAGATGATAAGAAATAAGATAGTATCTTTACTCATTATAGCACATTAAACATAGGCAGTTGACGCTTATTATGCATAGGAGGTTAACAACATTCATCAAAGTTCAATCATACTCAAACAAGAAGTATGTCTATTAGCCCCTTATCTATCACTTAAATGCGGGTGAAGGGACTATTAAGCCCCTAACTATTATCGCATAGCGCTTTAGTGAGATCACGCATGTGAGTTAACTTCCTAATATTACTATCAAAGGCATTTTTCTTGTTATCTGAATAAGATGGACTTTGATTGGAGTAGAACTAAATTAAGAAGACGATTGGAGTATCATTAAACCATGTGTTTTATTTCTATTAAGGCTATATTTTGTTTGCTGGGTGACTTACAGCAGTCAATACGATAACGGTAGGGCAGGAAACGATGAAACTTTTTAGAAAATTTTCGTAAGAAGATTACGACATACACACACACATATCACGCATATATCCTCGAAGGTGTAGGCTGAGGCGCATTACACACTCACAATTTGGACAAGTCGCATTAATCCTGTGTTAAATTTTTTACATCAACCGTTGTTCATTATTACTGTAAATATTTAAAGATCGTGACGGAGGAAGCAGTGTCGCGGGGCGAGTCAGGTACCACGACATTGGCAAGTAGATGCAAAAGCTCAGAAAGCCAAATTTAAACTTATTTGATTAAAAAATTCAATTTTCTACTCTAAATTTTATTTAAAAATTTTACTTATACCGCTGATTCCAGTTATACGGCTAATTGCACTAATCACGATTCATTGGAACCGAGGAGTTTTGCGACATTTATTTCAATTTTCAAGTTCTTCTCGTCGAGTACCGGGAAAACATGTCACTTCCATCTGACAGTGAAAAACAGCCCCCGTGTCATTTGTCAATGTCAGCTACTCAACGTAGGGGCAAAACATAATTTCATAAAGATATCGTTGTTTTTGCTGCGCGTGGAAGAGCCACTTTTTACAATATAGTTGTCATCATATTACTTCTCCCTCATTTGATGAGTACCAGTAAATATGAAGGAATATAATAATGGTACGTATATAACAATATAAACCAACCTCAACTAACATACTACGCCGATACTACAGACGTATTAACCGACAATACCCTGCAAAGTCAATATTTCCTAAGTCTTTATTCATAACCTCAATGGCATCAGTTGGTTCAGAGGAGCCTGTGCACCTAGTACCTGTTAGCAATAAACTCAAAAACTACTACACGGATGCTGCTTTCACTAATGGAGTGAGAGAGCGGTTCTCAAGGAAGGTTTTGGTATATAGTCGTAATATGTCACGGGTAAGGCTAAGATCGTATTAAGCACTCTTGACGAGTGAATAAAAATTGACTGTATCTAGGTATAGGAATATACTCTAAGTCTGAGCCAAACATTGGGCCACTAAACGGAGACTAAACCAAGTTTATAAAATAATCCGTGTATTTTTATTTATTTCGTATTAGTATTTGTTTTTGTTCTTGTTTACGATTTGTTTTTCCAACTGCAACCCTCGTTTTCATCACCCTACTGCTGTAAATTTTGTGTTAACTGTTGTAAAAAATTGTTTTTTTAATACCGCGAGATCGCGGCCGCTCCCTTGTCCATTGCTGCGGGTGTCTCCGGTGACCCCAGAAGGTATTTCCAGTGACGCCCGGCGGACTTTGGCCAGCTGTGTGGCCTCTTCGGGGATAGTTACCCTAATTTTCATTTAATAAAATTCTGTTCAATACTAAAGTTGAATAGCTTGTGTTTATGGGTTCATATAAAAAGGGCAAAATTATACTGTTTTTAAAAAGTTCGTGAGTTTTTTTCTGTGTGAGAATGTTTTCCAAAATGTATGTTGATAAACATTTCAACATACATTTTATTATTATTATTTTATTTTATAGATAACAATCTAGATCCCATAACACAAGTTCATATATTTTAGCTAAACTAATTTAGACTAGATGACACTGAATAAAAACATACACACACATATCACGCCTATATCCCCGAAAGGGTAGGCAGAGGTGCACACGTGCATTACACACCCACAATTTGCCAATATTTTTAGTTCCACGTAACAGGGGGAAGCCACTTGCCGTCCCCGGGCAAACATTATAATGGGTTATGTCCAAAATGGCTGAATGAATTTAATAAAAGGTAGCAGCTATATTGTCATTTTGAAAAAAAAATTGAAACCCGTTGTCTTGCGATGAAATGTTGATGAAAGGCAACAGAATCTTACGAGCCAGCCGCTATGGCACAGCCAATTAAAGTCCTGGGCGTCTCGGACTATAAAAACATCCTTAATATTTATTTATTTATAAACGTGTTCAATATTATGTAGCGATGAGGAATGAATTCTTCAAAAGACGAGTTCATTAAAATGTATCTTCTCAAATAAACACTTATAAATACTTATTGAAAAGGATCGCTGTGAATATTTTCGTAAAAAGTCCAATTTTTTCCCAACAGAAATATACTTATACGGGAATAAACGACTGACACAATTTTGTATAGATGCAGTTGATACTTAGTCTCTAATCCAACGTAGGGTTGTAAAAAACGAGAACCTACATGTTCTCGTTTTTTACAAAGGTGTTTGAGGATACATCCATTGTATCAAATCAGAATTCTACTTTAAAGAAAGCTATAAAAAACGGAAAAAATATATTTCACTGAATTTTTTGCTGAACTATTGTGTAGCTGCTATTTATCGGAGATAAAAAATGTCGTGTGTCGCTTACTGTCATGTCATCCACATACGTTTATACCAGTTCAGCATATTTTGGTATACCTAAACTCACTTTGTAACTTGTAACGTTTATTTTTGGTATATTCTAGGGAAATTACCAAAAAATAGGTTTTTTTGGTAATTTCCCTAGAATATACTTAAACTAATAAGTAGGTGCCTACTATTTTCTATAACACCCAAAGCCTGAAAAGCGAGACCAATGTACATTCGTCCCCATTTAGTCTTAAGAAAATGTGCAATTTACCTGTCAGTCATAGAAAAAGAGTGACCGTGAGTTTTATTGCCAGGTTCTTTCTCTCGGTTCTACCTATTGCTTTGCGAATCTGGCAGTACATGTAAATTTAGAAGCAATAATAATTTTTATTTTAAGTACTTACTCACGTTTGTAAGAGTCATTTAATGACCTATACAAATAAATAAATAATTTTATTTCATTTCACAGATGTAGGTCTGTGATAGTGACTAACTAGTTCGTTCCTTTTTTCCAGGAATGAACTAGGAAAATCACCCATTTCCAATTCCAATTTTCCAATTTCCAACACTGAGAACTTCTAGTAAGTATACAAAGAATTTTCACTTAGACGTTTCATTTAAACCGCGGCAGTGGCATAACACAAGCTCATAGTGTTCATTAATCATTCCATAAACCAGCATAAGCACTACTTAGTAACATTCCATGCATATTACGATATACTTGACTGGGCTGCAGTTCTGTGTAGTAGAATACGAATAATATCCTCCCATTTACACAGAATAAGTACATTCTTATTTTTGACCAGCTGTCCCTGCAAACTTCGTACCGCCTGAAATTTTACTTTTACTCGTAAGCCTTCCCTAAGCTTCCACAAATATTTTGAGATGAAAACTACCAAAATTGGTCCGACCGTATAAGAAGAAGAAGAAGAAAACAATGAAATGTATAACAAAGGTATAAAATAGCCTACTTATACCTAAAATAATAAGTAGGGTAGTAAATGCAATGAGATTCTGAAGACATGTAAAACACAATTATCTATATATATGAGAATTGTCTGTATATAACGGTACCTAGATGTATTGATTGAATCTTTAGGTGCTGTCGGCACATCCCATTCAGGGCGTCAATGAGGTCACGTGACCTGTCATTTGCAAGGGGATTTGCACCCTTCACCGTTTACCGATCGGCGTTTCAGATTTATTGCTACCAAACCCTAATTCGAATAAGGAATGAATTGGCTTTTCTATATATACATGTTTACGTGTATACATGTAGATTTTATATTATTTTATTCCTATTGACCTAAATCTATACTCACTATTAATATTATAAAGCTGAAGAGTTTGTTTGTTTGAACGCGCTAATCATGGAAGTACTGGTTCGATTTGAAAAATTATTTTTCTGTTGAGAAGTGCATTTATCGAGTAAAGCTATATGCCATATCAAATCATGAAGCGATCAATGGGAGCGGAGCAGCAGTGCAAAACCAATGTTTCAAAAACGGGGAAAGTTTATTTATTATATATATTATATATTTTATTAACTTCCGTTGCGTGCGCTAGTCAAATGGTTAATGTTATGTTAAAATGATGTACTAAAGAATTGTGCCTCTTTAAAATTTCTAAAAAAAGTAGCATACATCTATATATTAAGGTTAACTCACAATAACATATTTTATGGAAACGAAATTCATTCTAAAAAAATATTTGCGAAGCTATATGTTATTACGGGCGACGCGACGGGAACAATAATAACAGGCGACTGGAACGGGAAAATTTCCAAATTACCACACGGACTTAGTCGTGTGCTACCACTAGTAACAAATAAAGGAATATTTTTCATTCTCACACAACGTCAATTAGCTCGAACTAGCTTAGTTCGAGCTAATTGACGTTATAAGCTTGTGCTATGGAATCTAGACAACTGATAGACATAGGTACTAATACATTCCTAAATACAACATAATATAACTACATAAGCACAGTACGATTAGTCTTTGAAGGTCTCAAATATGAAAAAGAAACACAACAACACACTCGTAACTCAAATTGTCGACTACATTACAATATTTCTTTCTTTTTCCATAGAAGTGGTTGAATAAAAGCCCGAAGAGCGATTGAAAAATGTTTTAAAGAGGGCCACAGATAAAATTAAACTGATTATCTTTATATTACCTATCTCCTCCCGCAATAATAGCGACAATGACGGAGTTATAAAATGTAATAAGAAAGAAAATAATGAATACGTTAAACCATCTCACAAACATACTATAAGATTCAAAAAGTACTTTCTTCATTTTAACGGGATAAGAATATAGGGATCGTAAAATAACGTGATAAACTGCATAATACAGATAAATGTAGCAACAGTTAGAAATCAAAATATGACTAAAACAATTACATACAACAACGCCCTTTAAATGCAAACTAAATAGAGCTGCTATTATCAGAACTACATAGCTGATATACTTAATGACTTAATATACCTTTACTTAATATACTTAAGATACGTGGCAATGCTGCCAACCTTCCCGGAATATTGCCAGTCGGCGACGAGGCGGAGGAATTCTTTGACGCATATAGATGTAATCTTAGTAGGTATAATTAGAATAGGTAATGTACATATTTTGTTAGTTTCAATTGTATTGTTTTATAATTTATTGGAAAGAATATAATTATCCTTTTAAGAATATACCTAAGTACTTACATTGACAAACAGAATACCTCGAAAGGAATAATTACATCGAAAACCTTTGAGATAGGGGGGATCAAACCTGAATAATATGATATTAAATGTGAATAATACAAAAAGACAGAATAAACCCTAAAATGCAAAATAACACCTTTGATGTTGTTTATATAAATTGTCCGTCATAAATGTCTAACGAATGGCCACTCGTACGTCTTAAGTGTTTGGTTAGTAAGTAATTAACCGCCGGGGGCCACTGGAAATACGTTCTGCTTGTAACCAGAGACGCCTGGCTACGGACGTTAGAGCGGCCGTGGCCTTGGCCCGCGGAATTAAAAAAAAAATGTTAGTAATTAAAACTTACGAAATAAAGTAGCGGGTCCGTGCCTCGGAGAGCACGTTAAGCCGTCGGTCCCGGTTGTCATACAAACATCTATGGCAGTCTTTAGGGGTAGTTGGAGCCCTAAATCAAAAATCCGACCGGTCTAACTACAGAACTTCGATGTCGCCCATGGGTTGTGGAGGTCAGATGGCAGTCGCTTCATGGAAAATATCGATGTTTAGCCGAATCGCTGTTAGACTGGAAAGCCGACCCCAACTTTAGTTGGGAAAAGGCTCGGTGAATGAGACTGCATCCTGTAGCGCGGGAATAATGGGGTCTTCTTCACAGTGTGCCGGCCATTTTCTGACCGGAGTTCTACCAAAATGGTTACATAAGTAACCTTTATAAACTCAAGATGCACAACACTACCATAATGAGTTCAAAGACACTGGATATTAAAGAAATGCTACTGCACCATGGGTACTTTTCCTCCTAATGGGTAATGGTGGCAATTTTTATGTAACACCAAAGTACTAGTTTTTTTTTCATGCTATGAAATGTTCATTAAACATAGCCCTGAGTTGTCTATTTGTGAAATCCGCATACAATCTGTTCAACTGTTCAGTAACTTCAGATATTAAGTGCAAGTGCAATTAAATACAGGAAAATCATTCGTTGATGGTGTTTCTTAATATTATTAAATGTACACACACTTCGGGTCAATCCTTCTAAAAACTAGTGTTCGCCCATAGACATGGTTAAACAGTAGACCTCGTGAACATAAAAACATTCCTAAGGCTTTTTCTCCCATTTTCTTTCCAATCAAAAAAAGCTCATAATGAAAAAATTGTTTTAATTAAATCAAGAAACACATGTGCCAAGTTTCATGGAGATCGGATTAAAAATATATATGCACATATCCCGCCTATATCTCCGAAGGGGTAGGCAGAGGTGCATTAAACACACCCAATTTGCCATTGTTTTTGGTCCCACGTAATAGGGGGCAAGCCTATTGCCGTAACCGGGCACAATTATAATGAGTTTTGTCCAAAATGGCGGAATGAATTTAATAAAAAGCAGCAGCCATGTTGTAATTTTGAAAAAACTTTAAACCCGTTGCCTTGCTATGAAATGTTGATGAAAGGCAACAAAATCATACGTGCCAGCTGCTACGGCACAGCCAATTACAGTACAGGGCGTCTCGGACTATTTAAGTCTGTAAATAGTCCGAGACGCCCAGGACTAAAGCCTAAACAGACTAAAGCCTAAAATTATCCAGTTTTGCTCATTCACTTCAATCGCTCGGTTTCCAAGTACAAATTCTATTTCTTTCATTATGTCTACAATGTCCAAAAGTAGTTTACAGACGAAGAACTTTCTGTAGATAAAGATACATAAATACGTGGTTAGATTTATGAAACACTCTCACGTCCCGTATGTCATTACATATCATCGAATAAGTCGTTAGTCTTTTGTGAAGTAGGTCAAGGCATGCGTCGGATATAAAGTACGCAGCCGGGACGGCGAAGCTCTCAAAGGTGCGAATAATAGATAAGCTCACATACTTTTGGTGTCTTTACGAGAAAAAACTCTAAGTTCATGAATGTAAATGAGTTTGTAGACAAACCACAGGTTTATACAAACTTATTTTAAATTAATTCCCTTTTTAACACGCATGTGACTCAGTTCAATAACTATCCTTACATTTAGTTTTGTTTTTTACCCTATTACTTGTACTGTGTGCCATTACGATAAACGATTGAACTAATATTTTTCTAGATAATAGGTTTCTGTGAGAATAGAGCCCGAGAAAACCATTCCACGTAGGTAAGTAGAGGCTGGGGCCTCTCCAAATAAGTATTTTATATAGTTATCCAGATTTTATTTCAGCACTAAGGTCTTATTTTATCTATTCTGTGTATGCACTACACTTTTCTTAAGAATCTCTTATTGCCAATATGTCTGAAATAAATAAAAAATGTGTCTAGTAATAGGATCCAAAAGTAATCATTTGCGACAAAAAAAAAACAAATATAAGCGTGAATAAGATGATTAGATCCCGTGAAACCTGAATGGCGCGAGCGGATCAGCAGAAACTTAATATTTATAAAAGAAAATTAGATCGTGCCGAAGACTGCTTGCCTTGCTGAAAGTACGACTGGGTACAAAGGGAGTGCTAGATGTGGATTATTTGACCGATTCTGTGATTTTTTCCTCACGATTACATCTCTTGCTAGCTTTTAGCATATTTTTGTAGGGCTAGAGATAGAGCGTATATTATAGCCAAAAAGAAATCAAAATACAGTGCGTAAACAAGTAAACAACAAAATGCATTGAGAAGTTTGTTACCCACATTTTGCTACTCACTTTGGTCTCAAGTTATATGAGATGACCGTTAGGTACTTTTTATAAATATTGAATGGAATCAGGCGTTACCTGGCGAAAATCCATGATAAACAATGGGGTAAGCTGTTCTCTCTGAGACAGTCTTGAGAATGCCTCGTGGGTAGGTGAAACGTGTGTCGACGTTTATAATGTCTTCTATTTAGCGAAATTAGTGCAATTATATAAAAAATTCAACATCTTACCCCATTGTTTACTTTTTATACATTTGCCAGAGCGTCTTCCGTCTTTCAGCAGGTTCACTGCGTGTAGGTGAGGATGACTGCATATGGGCTCTAAAGATGCCTTGACGAAGACGAAGACGGGGAACGTTCTACCAACTGACCAAGAAATCACTAGTCCATGGGCTAGTGGTTCTTGGTCAGTTGATAGAACGTTCTTCCTGGAAAGGGATCAGTCGCTGGTTCGAGTCCAGCCCAAGACTATGGTTTTTGTGATTCATATTGTAAAATTATTTGAGAACTAGCTGTTGCCCGCAGCTCCGCCACCGTGTTATAGCTTTCTTGATCACCAGTTATTGATTTATTATGTATAGCTGTTGAGCGATATTTTATCTTAAGATAAAATATTATAGTATCTTAGCCGTGTGCAGCGCCCCTTAGTGAACTCCACTGCGGGTGACGTAACCTACGACAAACTTATTATTTGCGGTTGGTACAGTAATCGGGTCTAGGGATCGAACCGCAAAATTAAATTTGTTTTATATAGTATATACTTTTCCGGGATAAAAAGTACCCAGCATGGTGCCCAGGATATTAAAGAATAATTATACCAAGTTTCATCGTAATCGAACCGGTAGTTTTTGAGTGATGCCTGAACAAACAGACAACATTTTTTTTAATCACATGTTTGGGTTCGGTGTCGGTCTAGTAACACCCCTGCCATTTATTTTTTTGATATTTTCTATGTACAGAATTTTCACTTCTACAGATTTACATATTATAAGTAATAATAATATAATATAACTAGTTATCCCGACGAACTTTGTATCGCCTCAAAAAAAAAGAATATTTTAATATTTAATACAAATGTATGTAAATTGAAAAATGCGACGGACGGACAGACAGACACAAATTGTCGTATTAAATATACAGGATGTTACGTAAGGGTTATATCAACCCGAAGACACCCCCATCAGCTGGTCGACCAGAACCCGTTTCGATATTGTGTCAACCACCAAACAAGAAAAAAAAATCACAAGAACAAAAAACTCCAGAAAAAAAAACATTATTACCGAATAAGTAGGTAGTACAAATAAAAGCGCACCTGTGAAAAACCTTCCCTCTCTCTCCTGCTAGGAACATTTCGTCTCTGTTTCGCATCGAGGTCGCCTCCCACGCCGCCCACCATTGTCTATTAGTAAGTACGTCAAGCACTAGTGTTGGGACACATTTGTTTTGATTTGAAATAACGCATATAACTTTATTTTTCTTGTTTCGCGGTTGATATAACCCTTACGTAACATCCTGTATAGATATAATATATTATTATATAGATATAGATAAGTTAGCATACTTCATTGCATATAAAATATATTTCATTTATTGGCATCAGAGCCCTTTAGCTGTGTCTAAACATAATTGCAACATTACGCACATCCTACCATAGTAGTTAGTTCCCTCAACTACTGGGAGATGGCGCTCTGGCGACGTCGTAAATCGCGATATTAACACAATGTGATCACAAAATTAGATGTGTTGGTCAGTTGTAAGCACCCATTTTGATTTTAGTATGTTTATAACCATTTTTTTTAATTCCGCGTAACCACATAACTTTTTAATTTCACACAAACTAGTCTGCTGGCAGTCTTTATTTTACTTGTCTTATACCTGTATAAGTACTTACTTTTAATAAATGTGAAGTAACGTTTTGTATTCTTAGAATCATCAGTAAAGCACCATCAACAAGATTGTGTACAAAGTGATTAATGATTCTTGAGCCTCCAATTTTGTTTCTCCGCAGATAATCTCGTTGTCTCCGGCTTAAGGACATGTCACATGTGAGCTGGAAATACGACGTTGATATTATTCTCTAACTAGAGAAAATGAGGAGCATTTTGTTTTCGTGCATGAGTACCTACACACCCTCATGTAAGTACGACGAGGTTCATCATCACGCTAAGGATATATTCGTACCGATGTAATGAGCCGATCTCGTTTAATACGACATACTCACATATTGACTTGATCGCTGCGATATTACTGATATCAGCAATATTATAACTAAGTATTAAGTGAGTTTTTAAAATGATCTGCGCTACATAGATATGTATCAAAAACCGGCCAAGTGCGATTCGAACTCTGTTTTTTAGTCATTATTGTTATAGAGGTAACAGAAATACATAATCTGTGAAAATTTCAACTTTCTAACTATAACGGTTCACGTCCATCCGTATGTCATGGGCTGTATCTTATGAGATACAGACGGACGGACGGACAACGAAGTCTCAGTAAGGGTTCCCGTTTTACCCTTTGGGTACGGAACCCTAAAAAGGATAGCAGGGTTGAATCTTAATGAATATTTTATTTTATTGAAAGTCTCAGATTTTTTAATTAAAGTAAATCAGTGTTTTTAATTCTTATAATATGTTTTTTTTAAATCATTGAATCTTTGATTATTTGATACTGTCGTCACGTCTATTTTCTAACGAGTATCAAGAAACATAATTTCAGGCGTAAAAATTACACGCGAACTAAGTCGTGCGCTAGTAAAATATAATAAAACCTCTAACATTTTGGCTACTTGAATGATGTGAGTCTGCGATGAATGCCTTGATTACATTCTTGGGACTCACAAGTGCGGTAGACGGATGATCACTTGGTTTATTGCCTCCTCAAAGTGAAAGCCGATGTATATAATCGTATTAAGTCAGGCCTATGTATATAAGTAAATAAATAAATATTTTTGGACATTCTCACACAACGTCATCTAGCCCAAATTAAGCTAATATAAGCTTGTGTTATGGGATCTAGACGACTGATAAACATACTTATATATTTCTAAATACATACATATTATACATAGAAAATACCCAAACTCCGAAACAAACATTTGTGGATCACACAAATAATTTGAATCGACCCGGAATCGAACCTGGGACCTCGGGGGCGGCAGTCGCATACTCATACCACTGAGCCACCGAGGCAGTCAATATTAAGCCAAGCCAAAATACTAAGTGCAAACTAACTTGGGGGTTAACGTCAGAAAGATTAAACCATTAAGCAGATTGAATTTTGATCAGTTTAATTATTTTATGAATGTTACATTTTTTTTTATTTAGTCCCAAAAGTTAAGTTACAGGTTAAGGTAATTAAACATTATCTCCATATTTCCTATCCTGTGATTTGTCTTGAAAAATGAACAGTAAAAGTTAATTACGTATTAGAAATAAAAATATTGTCGTATAATGATGATAATAACCTTCATAATAACTTGATCTTTACAATTCTTTTATTACAGAATTAAATGAAGGTTAGTGTTGTACGTTGTACTGCTGGATTATTAAAGCGGTATCAGGAAAGCAACAAATATAAAGAAATAGAAGGTATACTAAAGTGGATTCGTAATATTGGAAAAAGGATATGAATAAATATTTTGTAGGAAAGTGGGTAACATACAGCGAGTGTCGCTATGACAGGAACATTTCTCGTAAAATGTTTCGTAAATGGATCTGAGAGAAATAAATGTACGCGTAGTGTATTAAGGGAAACAATTCTCTCACTTTTTGATAAGTACAAGTTGAATAAATAATACTGATCTCAATCGAATTCGCTTCAAAGGCAAAGGAGATTCAAAAGATAAAGAATTTGCATTGAAACAAAATGTCTTTTGTAAATTTTATTTCGTATACATTTTAATGAACTAACATAGATTTTATGTCGTTATTGAAATTTAAATTAGCTTTTCATTTTTTTTTAATAAAACTAATAGAATATTTACTGATAAATAAATACATAATTATTATAATAATAATAATAATATTTAAAGTTTATTTATTTTTAAAGTTCTTAACAGTTTTTTGTCCGGCGGTAACAAAATACGGGCTTTCAACGGTTGGGTGATACCTTTATTGTTATACTCCTTTGGCATACTTAGGTGGACTCAAACGGAACTAGACGCCCTGGATAGGCGAGTCCGTCAACAACTGACATTGCATCGAATGTTACACCCACGATCTTCTGTCATGAGACTGTACATTCCGCGGAAGTGGGGGGGTCGAGGCTTTTTGAATGCCAAGAACCTCCACAACCGTGAAGTGTGCAGTCTGAGAGATTACTTTCTACAGAACGGGTCTGACATTCATTGCGATGTCGTGATGGTTGACAAGGGCCTGACACCTCTTTCCTTGGCTAACGAGAACTGGCGTAAACCAAAGGTGCTAGGTACTGAAGACCGTAGGGACGTATGGAAGAGTAAGGAGCTACACGGGCGGTTCTACCGGGTCTTAACAGGACCCGACGTAGACCTGCTCGCTTCGGTGAACTGGCTGCGTTTTGGGGACCTCTTTGGGGAAACTGAAGGTTTTGCCTGTGCAATTGCAGATGAGGTTATCAAGACGAACAACTATCGGAAATACATCATGAAGGACGGTACGGTCGACATTTGTCGAGCATGCCACCGTCCTGGTGAATCACTTCGCCATATTATTTCCGGTTGTTCGTATCTTGCTAACACCGAGTACTTGCATAGGCACAATCAAGTAGCCAGGATCATCCACCAGCAACTTGCTCTTCAATATGGCCTTATTGAGTTTGAAGTACCGTACTATAAGTATACACCAGTGCCAGTTCTTGAGAATGGTCGTGCATTGCTCTACTGGGACCGATCAATCATCACGGACAGGACTATTGTTGCAAATAGGCCCGATATCGTGTTGGTTGATCGGACCCAGCGTCGGGCAGTGCTCGTCGATATCGCCGTCCCGCATGACGAAAATCTCGTGAAGGCAGAGAAGGACAAACTTAGTAAATACCTTGATCTGTCCTTCGAGATAACCGCCATGTGGGACGTAGACTCGACGATCATTGTCCCGGTGGTTGTTTCGGCAAACGGATTAATAGCGAAGAGTCTCGATCAACATCTCAAGAGACTCTCGTTAGATTGTTGGATCAAGAGTCAGATTCAGAAGGTTGTTATCCTCGACACGTGCCGTATTGTTAGGAGGTTTCTTAGTCTGTAGCCTCCACCGCCGGTAGTTTGGGTCCTACTCCGCTACTGGTGGGTCACTATTTTTTATATTTTTAAATGTATTTGTTTTTTTTTTATAAATGTATTTAAAAATGTATAAAATAAGAATGTAAAGGAATAAACGAAATAATATTTTATTGCCAGAACGTAGTAATACAGCGTAGATGTTAATGATACAGCTTAGATGGTAATAGGTTGTAGTAATAGTTCCATACATTCTACCATAACTATGATGTGCAAAATTGAGTCAAGTGCAATTATTTTTGTGTTACAGATATCACATAAAGTATGTGTATTATGTAAGTAAAAAAAAAGTCAATCAATCAATAGAATATAAAAATACAATCATAGCAATATAATGTCAACTTAAGGAATACAATCGGGAATGTCACAATAGTTGAATGCCGGTTTAATCAGTACAATGTCAATTTCAATAACAGATTCTATTAAAACATTACTTTCATTTTGATTCGTCTTTTTATTAATTCCTAAAATATATTATATTAATTGTTCGTTAAAAGTCATTATATTCATTTAAATTATAAAAACAATGTTCTAAGAGCCATTTTGATAATTTTGTCTTAAATAATCTGTTGGGTAGATCTTTAAATCTATTTGGTAACTTATTGTATACCTTTATTGAGTTAATAAACGAATTTCTTTTAAATAATTCCAGTTTACATGAAGGTTGATATAGCTTATACCTATTTATAGATCTCACATTTCGTTTTATTACCTCTGATTGTAGATCAAAGTACTCAGAATGCTCTTTTACAAATACATAAACCTCCTTAAGTACATGCAAGCTAGTGGAAGAATACGAAACCATTTAAATATGGGTTTACAGCTATCCATAAACCATGCCCCACATATTGCTCTCACACACCTTTTTTGGGCCCTGAAAATAGTATCGAATTCAACTGAATTTCCCCAAAGCAAAATTCCATAGGACAACACAGAGGATACATATCCATGGTACACGCTAAGTGCTGCCTCAGTCGAAACCGTAGTTCGTAGTCTTTTTATGGCATACACAAATTTATGAAGTCTATCAGTTACATTCTCCACGTGAGCTTTCCAATTACAATGCCTATCCACAATTATTCCAAGATATTTTGTAGAGCTAACCTCTTCCAGTTTTTGATTATTATGATAAACATTTAAATCAATTTCCGGACGTTTATTAGTTTGGAATTGAATAAGTTTTGTCTTATTGACGTTTATATTAAGATTATTTATATTGAGCCAATTAATGATTTTATTTAAAGCGCAATTGATCTCATCCTCGTATGTAAGTTTATTTTTACATTTGACGACAAGTGTTGTGTCATCCGCAAACAGTACAGTTTTGTGGTCAGTAACGTTGGGGAGGTCATTGATGTATAACAAGAACAGAAAAGGACCCAATACACTACCCTGAGGAACGCCGAACATATTTTTTTGATAATTGGATTGGACTGTAATTCAATCTGAGGTTTTTACTTTGATCGATTTTAGGGTACTATCAGCAAAAGCTGAAGAAAGTACCCTTATACGCCCGTCGTTCTCCGTCTGTCCGTCCGTACGTGTCACTTTTCAATCTGACACTGACATGCTGATAGTACCCTTGGACCATTTCGCGATTGCGCGCTTAGCGTAACCGCACTCCAGCCTTGTTTGTTATTTCCACGCATTGACTTCTATCCGAAAGGTAACTTTTGATCCAGTCATTAGCTTTACCTCGAATTCCGTACTTAGTCAACTTGTGTAGCAGAATTTCGTGATTAACAAAATCAAAGGCTTTGCTCATATCGAGAAAAATGCCAGTAACAGGCATGTTAGCATTAATTGCTTCAGTAACTTCTTTAATAAGTTCAAAGCAAGCCAATGATGTTGTACTGTTTTTCCTAAAGCCGAATTGTTCTTTTTTAAGAATACATGGGTATTCTTAAAAAAGAACAATTCGGCTAAACAGACTTTAATCATATGTCTCTGACATGGGTCAGAGACATATGAATAAAGTCTGTTTAGCATGACTTTTTCAAATATTTTTGATAATACTGGAATTAGAGTTATAGGCCGATAATTACCCAGTTCCTTTTCATCTCCTTTTTTATATAAAGGTCTTACGATTGATTGTTTTAGAACACTTGGGAACATGACCTCTTCAAAAGAAATGTTGATGACTGCACTCAAGGGTGCGCTGATATACTTTGCACAGACTTTAAGTATCTTTGTGCAAATGCCATCAACACCCACTGATGCTGTGTTATTAAGACCATTAATAATTTTAAATATTTCCATAGCATCTGTTGACTTTAGAAAAATCGTATTGGAGTTGTCAAAGTTAATGTTCTCATTTATGTCATGATAATTAAAATTAAATTTATTAGAATGTGTCAAGTTAATATAGTAATTGTTAAATAATTCGCTAATTTTTTTTGGATCATTATATGTAACATTTTCACTTATGATTGTATTTATTTCTGTTGTAGTATAATACTGTCCTACGTTTTCATTGATGATATCCCATACCGCCTTACATTTATTTTTCTTCTTATCTATGAACTTTTTACTTTGTATTTGTTGTGACTTATGGCTGCATGCTCTTAATATTGTACTATAACTTTTATATTTATTTTGTCTTTTATTTGATCGAGAATGTTTATATTTTAAATAAAGGTACCTCTTTTTTACACTGGATTTCTGAATTCCTTGCGATATCCATGAAGTTGATTTTCGCATGTCATACCTTTTTATTTTAAGTATTGGAAAATGCAAGTTTTAAAATAGTGACAATAAATCGTGAAACTCTTTAAACGAATCATTTAGATTTGGTTTATCACATCTAGCTTTAGGGTTAAGAGAGGAGATATTGTTATAGCCCCTGAGGTCCCAGGTTCGATTCCGGGTCGATTCAAATTATTTGTGTGATCCACAAATGTTTGTTTCGGAGTTTGGGTATTTTCTATGTATAATATGTATGTATTTAGAAATATATAAGTATATTTATCAGTCGTCTAGATCGCATAACACAAGCTTATAGCTTAATTTGGGCTAGATGACGTTGTGTGAGAATGTCCAAAAATATTTATTATTTATTATTTATTTATTTAACTATGTTTTCTTGACTATAATCTCTTACCTGCTCATACCAGTAACCTAATTTCCTATTGATATAGGATTTTGTAGTAAAAGTTAAGGTTTGGCCTGTCTCATGATCTGATAGCGCGAGATGATGGACTTCACCTCGGATATTTTGTTTGATGTTACTAGCAAATTGGTCAATGTACGTTAATTGCCGCGTCGGTGATTTTATATGCATGTCCATGTTAAAGTTTTTTAGGAGATCAATAAGATGTAAACAGCTTTTTGAGGGAATAATGATATTAAGATTCCAGTCTCCGCAAATGATAACTTTTTTAAATCGATATGTTATCCTCAATAGTAATTTTTCCAGATTTTCAAGAAATATATGCGGATTGCTGTTTGGGGTCCTATAAATACAAATTATTACAAGTTTTTGTGAAACTAATTCTATACCTGTACACTCAAAGTGATTGTCACAAGCCAAATCCCTAATGTTTGATAGCGATTTATATTCCATATATTTTTCTACCATAATACATACGCCTCCTCTATTATACCGACGACTATATGACGAAGCTAACGTATATCCCGGTAGTTTAAATAAATGTTCAGTGCCCTTCTCTATAAATGACTCAGTCAAACAAATGATGTTGATTTTTTTGTAGTTACGAGATAATTCTTTTAACGCTAGTACTATTTTTTCTGTTTTGTTAATGGCACCTGCAATGTTTTGATGAAATAAGGTAAATTCAGTTGTTGGTGGGGAACGAAAAAATGTATTATTATGTGCGTTAATTACCGTTTGTGTAGGTGTAGAACCATTATTCAATGATGTTTGATGCTTTGATTGTAACGTAGAAAGTGGTTGGGTATTGTGTGACGCAGAATCTGACTTGGAATAGAACAAATTATAATCTATTATTATGTTATGAAATATTGCAATGTAAATACTCTTCCACACATGCTTATTAACTATACCAGTGTTGTATGAGAACATGTCATGTTGTAGAAAACGGTTCGTATCAAAATTATATGCATGTTTATACTTATTTATATCCCAGTACAGAAAGTTGTTGAATAATTCGACCTTATAATTATAAATTAATGCACCCATTATATATGTAGGGGTACAGATTACTATATTTGTGGTAGTATAACTTTTTAGCCACTCCCTCAAGTTTTCTAATGTGTTAATACAATCACTCGATTGAAGATCATTTTTCCCAATAAATATTAAACAATAGTCCAACATGTTGAAATTAGATAGCTTCGCCTTAACAATTCTGGGGAAGTCTCCTGTTAGCAAATTAGGTACCACGTAATGACAGTAGTTAAAGTGGTTAGAGTAGATCTCTTCAATCAATGGCAGAGTCCCCCTAGTACAGCTGCTACTTAGTATACATAGTTTGTTCTTTTGTACGTTTGCGCCTGTCGAAATAGTATTCCTTATTTTATGTGGTTGAGTAAATTGCGTCCAGCTCGGGATTGTTTCGATTTGGTCGATGTTACAAGTCTGGGTTTGTTTGTGGTCCATATTAACCTGTACTTTTTTGTTACCCATACACACAGATGGTCTATAACTAATTGCAGGTCTCCTACGTGTTGATCTCGGTGTTGTGCATTTTTGATCAGGTGTTAGGCATATTGTTCTGTAAGTGTCAGTGGTCCTACATGAGTTCTCCAAATCTGATCTTAATTTAGAATTTTCACTGTGTAAGTCCTCAATTTCTTGATGGGCACTAATTGGCTGGGTTTTCAGCATTTCAATTCGTTGATTTAATTCGTAAATAGTTTCGCCTTCGTTATGGAGGCTGTCCGGTAAACTAAACATGGTGTCGTCAGATAGTGTGTCTTCGTTATCAGTTCCCACTAGCGACAAGTTTGACAAGAAACCCATTTTGCACCGCTGTCTTTGCGTTATATTATTATCCATAGTATTTTATGTTATTATATTAGTTAGTAAGAAGTACTTTCTTCGTTCGAGTATGGACAAAAACTTGGGAAAATAATGTTTTATAATTCACAAAAAGAACTTCTTGCCTATGTGGGGTTTGAACCACCACCACTTCAATGATATATTGTTTCGAGCAGCCAGCTTATCCACTTGACCATACCGCTGTTAATAAGGGCAGTTGAAATTGTGTATCCTATCTTATTGTACAAATAGGTATATACATTTACAAATTGTACAAGTTATTGCACGACGACAGTAAACTTTAATTTAATGTTTATATACCCTTTTTTCACTTTGCAATTGTACCAAGAGATCAAACTGATGCCTATGTTTAACAAAAAATTATTACACTTGATTTATTAGTGGATAGCTTGTAACTGTTCATAGTAGCACCATTTGATTTAAGTCACTGTTTTATTAATGTTTTTGGCCTTTGTTTTTAATTTGGAGATTAATATTTATACTATAGGTGCTTGCTTACACAGGACACTCTTACAAACACATACACAAATAATCATAAAAGGTGCCGTTGTAAAGAAGGATAAAAACTCTCCTGCTTATTGTATTACAGAATTAGTATATTTAGTTGTTATTTAAGATCTTAGGAGTCCAATACAACCTGTCTGTTGCACTTTCAAAGGTTTGAAAAACACAAACTCCCGGTTTTTCATACAATAATACACATAGGCTCGTCCTCAATTATTTGGGTAAATAAACTGTCGTAATATATCTATCTATACGTTTGGAAAAACTGGTGTGATTGCGTAATAGAGACTATGGAAGAATTCCAACCATTTGAGAGAGAGAGAACTTCGATTCTACTTCTGAACAGATTTCTAAGTTATCAACTCACTGACCTATATACACAAATTGCATTTTCACCTATAAACTTAGATCAAAAATACTATAGATATTGGATTCAGTACAAATACAACGCGGAATCTTGGCACTCGAATACTATATAGGCAATTATTACAAATACCATCTATAAAATAAACAAGATTTTACATTATTCATAACAAACAGTTTGGTTTCACTAAAGGCAGGAACACAACGGATGCAGGAGTTGCACTTGTGAAACATATATTTGATGCTTGGGAGGAAAAGCAGGATGCCATTGGTATATTTTGTGATCTATCAAAAGCTTTTGATTGTGTTGATCATGAGACTTTGTTGCTGAAATTAGGTTATTATGGTGTTTCGAACAGCTCACTTGGCTTACTCGAGTCTTACCTCACTGGTAGAGTACAAAAAGTAAACATTAATGGCACCGACTCTTCTGGCACCTCATTAGTCATGGGAGTACCCCAGGGCTCGAAATTAGGACCCCTTTTATTCTTAATATACGTAAACGATCTTCCATATTTCACTAAAAATCTTTGTGAAGTAGTATTATTTGCTGATGACACATCATTAATTTTTAAAAGTGATAGACAAAAAGTAGCACTTGACGATGTAAATAATAGCCTTTCGGAAATATTGCATTGGTTCACACACAAGTAACAACTTGCTGCTCAATGCGAAGAAAACAAAATGTGTAAAATTTACTATGTCCAATAGACAGGTGGATACTCATATTACTATGAATAATGAATTAGTTCAAATAGTCAATACCACAGTTTTTCTTGGGATAACTCTAGATAGTAAACTACAATGGGGTCCTCATATCATAGCCTTGGCAGGAAGACTTAGTTCAGCTGCCTATGCGGTTAGATTAGGTCACTGACTGACGAAAAAACGGCACGATTAGTTTATTTTAGCTAATTTCATAGCGTTATGTCATATGGTCTGCTGCTGTGGGTCTCAGCTGCCGATATTGAGACAATATTCATATTACAGAAACGAGCTATACGAGCAATCTATAGACTCAGACCCCGTGACTCGCTGAAAGAACTATTTAAAGAAATTAATATTTTAACAGTTGCTTCTTAATATGTTTAGGACAACATCTTATATGTACGGAGGAACATAGATCTCTTCAAAAAAAATCCGATAACCATAATTTTAATACAAGAAATAAAAATAAACTGGCAATGACAAAAATTAGACTTCATAAAGTTGGTAATACGTTTGTAGGCAACTGTATAAAAATTTATAATAAAATTCCTCAGGATTTGGTTGACATGCCTCTTAATAAGTTTAAAATAGTAGTTAAAAAATGTTTGATGATGAAAGGCTACTATAATGTAGACGAATATCTTAATGATAAAAATGCATGGTCACCCTAATCTTCTGTTGTTGGCCACTCTTATAATACAATATAAACTAATTGTAACAATGTAAACAAAACAATTTTTAAAAAAAATTGGATAATCTACCTGAGTTTCTTGCTGGTCTCTTCTCAGGAGAACCAACTTACCGAACCAGCGAAAGAATCATTTTCTAATGCTTATTTAGGTACTTACTTAAATTAGTATTTTTATAATATTACTTGACAAAATTGTAAAATTTTGACATTCAAATGTGCTCTTTATGTGCCTAAACTGAAAATGAAATTGATTCTTGATGGTTGACATAGAAACACGAGTAATTCGTAATAATTAATACAAAAGCATTAATGTACAGCGCCGTTGTCGCCTCCCTCGAGAGTCAGCAAGCGTAATAGGAACTTAGTACGGAGGCGGTTGAAGCGCGCTGGTGTGCAATGACCGAGGTGAAGTGGTGCCGTTTTTAAAGCACTGATCGGTAATCTAGGTATTTTTGATCTAAGCCTATAAATAAATAATTTACTCAGGGATTTTTTTTTCTAATTCCGCGAGACCGCGGCCGCTCCCATGTCCATTGCTGCGGGTGGTAGGTATATTTCCAGTGGTTTCATCATTCACCGAGCCTTTTCCCAACTAAGTTGGGGTTTTTTTTTTTTTTTTGGTTAGTCAATTGGGTTTTAGTTTCAGGAGTGGCGCTTATGGTATACGCCTTCTCCTGGAACCGTTTGCAAGTTGATTGTTTAGTTAGTGAAGTGTTTAGATGTTATGTGCCGTTAGAGTGTTTTAGTTGATTTACGATATAGGTGATGTGGTGGAGGAGTGAGTTAAGTGTATCTGGGGCAGTTATAAATAAGGTGGTTGAGGGTTTGCGAGATTATGTTGGTGGGAAGTTCGTGGGGTCATGATGAGTAGGAAGGAGTTGCTTGGTTAGGTTAAAGGTTTGCGAGATTGTGCTGGTGCAAGGACAGAGGTCGTTGTTTAGGTTTAGTTGATTAGGTTGGGTTAGGTGGGACATCCGCTTTTGTGTGTGGAAAAGTTACAGGGGGTCAGTACTTTCCACACACTCCCTTAGTCGCCTCGTACGACATCCACGGGAGGATATGGGTTGGGGCTATTCTATTCTGCCGGCCACCACACGGCGGGTTAGCTTTCCAGTCTAACTGCGATTCGGCTTAACTTTGATATTTTCCGTGAAGCAACTGCCATCTGACCTCCACAACCCATGGGCGATATCGAAGTTTTGTGTTAGGGGTAGTTGGAGCAAAATCAAAAATCCGGCTAGTCTAGGGTCGGATTTTTGTTTTTGCTCCAACTACCCCTAACGAGTGCCATAGATGTTCGTATGATAACCGGGACCAACCACGACTCCGAGGCACGGAGGGGTCTCAGTGTCTTAAGAAATGGTCACCCATCCTAAGACCGGCCTGACTAGATGTTGCTTAACCTTTGCGATGTGTTAATATTGTCGGTTACCACTAGACCACAAGCCCCTCTCTCCTCGTGGTTTACTCAGGGATAATGTTGTAAGCTACACATCAGTAAAATATTTTTTTAAATCGGTTCAGTAGTTACAGAGTATATTAAACTCAAACAAACAAGCAAACAAATCTTTCCTTATTAATATTAGAGTAGATAAACACGGGACGGGGATCGTCCATGACTATGAATGATGTCAGTAGTCACAAATATTGTACAAACACCGCTAAGGGAACGCTCATTGTTGTGTTGATGTGGTCCCCAAAGGTACAAGAAAATTCTCGTCCCGTATTGCATATTGCGCAATAACACTAGATTGTCGCGCAATATGTCTTACGAGACGAGAATGTACGATCAACAAAAGAAAGTTTCAAGAAAATGATGTCCCTTACTTGTGTTAAGTGTAACTTGATTATGCTTTTTTATTTCATTCTTAAAACTATTGATATTAGAATCCAGATAATTAGTCCAGTGAAAAAAAAAACTTTATTATGCTCTCTTTATTGTGTCCTATCTCTGGCAAATGTGGTCTACATTCATGAGTAAAACAGACTTGTGAGATGGTTTTGCTATAATCCTTGGATCAAAGAAATGAAAAATTAAACTAGCAATCAAACTGTTGTGTCAGTCACACACTAGCTTGTTTCCCTGACCGGGTAGGCAAAGGCATAGAAGGTATCGGACTTTGGTCACTTTGGTTCTAGGTTCGCTGTTTTTGGGTATTTGCACCACTTACAGGTGAGGCTGATTTTATTCCATCATTCAAACTCCCATATTCCATTAACAAAATAATCGAATAACATCACATTCATCACTTAGTCAAAGTTGATCACGTAGTACCTTTATAGTAGGTATTTCTCTTTCACCGTCGGATTCCAATTATGATTATAACTCGTATAAATGAACGTGGTCTCATACGGGCCAAGAATTTCTTGAAAGTTATAAAGGCGACCCGAGTGTACGTTATTAACTATAATGGGACTAGTACGCCTGGATAGTCACAACAGTACACTGAGAATGCAGGCATTCGCTTTTATACGCTATTTCACTTTTAAAACCTTTGAGACTGAGTTAAATTTTCCGTGATGTTAACAAGGTTTTAAGAAATAATTCAAAGAGATTCTGAATTACAGTTAATTACAAGATGGTAAGAGAAAAATCTAGTTAAAAAAAAATGTCTTAATGTCTGGATGGAAATCGAACTCATATTGTCGGAACGCAAAGCCTTAGTTAGCTAAGGCTTTTTGAAGATTTCTTTAAATACACAAAGTGCCACCCTTCTTCGTAAAATTATAAATTTATGCGATAATTGACTTCTCATCTCGATTTCAAGAACGAAATTAAACTTTCCCAAATTAGTATTGATTTGTTTAGTTTATCTCATCGTCTCGATGAGTTATAATTGAAAAGGGCACAGTTCAATCACTCAGGGTTTTGCAAACAGAATAATAGCAAATCAATTAAAAGTTAAACTCGGAAGGCAGCGTGCCAGGCCGCTATGTGCCAGTGTGAAGTGCTAACCGGTAAAGTTGATTCATTAGTAAGTGCCCGGCGCTCGTGCCCTTCACACACCCGGTTTTCCACATTATTAATGAGTTATATATAGAGTAGACTGCAGATGGGGATGGATCCCACATACACTGTCAAGTCAAGTCAAGCGCATAAACTGCTCTGACAGACGGCAATAAGCAATACTACGTGTGATCAAGTAAAACAATTTGTTAAAAAGTAAGTTTATAATGAAATATACTTCTGAATATACCTTCAGTTTATTCAACATAAGATTATTTGATCGAAGTCTTCAGGGGATTTCATAGTAGTCACTGTCCTGATGAGTTTTAGGTTGCCAGTAAAACGACTCCGCATGTTACACTTATCATTCACCTTTCACGAATGGTTAACTAAATAATTCCTACAAATAAGCATTACCACAGAATAGGGAATAGTACTTACATACAGAACTTACACTCCGACGTTAATTAAAGCACATTCTTTTGTTTACAGAGAACATCATTCGAACGTTAGGGTTGTCAGAAAAGTATCAGCATAATTTGACCATTAATTATGATGCCTCAATATCAACCCTATCGTCAATGCCGTATCACAAGACAACCCTTACTGACTTACAACTTCAAGTTGTCGCTGACGTCACGTATTTTTTGCGATTGTTAGGCGAGTGACATAGGCCTGGCGTTACTTAGAAGTTGACACGAAACGGATTTATATTTTAAAATAGGTGAAAGAATTTCTAGTGTCTAACTTTCTTAAACTCCCACAAAGATTCTCCATAAAACTGAATGCCTGTATTTCCTGTGCTGTGTATGGGCAGGCGGAGGCTAGCGTCCCATTACAGATAATAACGTGCACTTCAGTCGCCTTTTATGTCTCCCAAGAAACTCGTATAAGATCACGTCCTTTATAGGTGTTATAATCATAATTGGATTCAGGCTATAAGACTTGATTATTTTCATGAACTTACTGGGTCACAAGTACTCACAAGTTTAATTTGACACGTAACAAAATTCATTCGCTATCGGAACTGACGTGGCTTATAATTGGTTTCAACACCCTATCGGTAAAACTTATAAAGGGTTAGATATCTATTCAGTATAAAATATTCATAACGGTTTACTATGTCTTCTTTCTATTGAGGACTTAATGTTCATCGAGAGTAGATATATTTTTATAGGATTAGTAGTGTGATTGAAATTTCGTTTGACAAGATTATTCGAAGGAAAATCCATGGATTGAGAAACGGGCTCGCGCACCGAGGGTGTCGTACAAACCTGATAATTTATGCTTTTCACAATTTTTCCTTTATCTGTACTATAAGACGTTGGGTCGCACCAAAATTCAAGATTCAGAGTTTACGGGAAGAACCCGTTTTGATTCACTTGCGAGTGTCAAAAATTTGTTGCGTAAATAGCTGTTTCTCTCTATCGCTATCTTTTGATTGCATTGTCTTAGAAGTTTGATTTTTTCAGAGCTCTAAGAGACAGTAGACCTAAGTATTTGAAATAAATTTCCGCTTAATACCTACCTCACACGTGTTCCCAAGAAAAAGGGTCTTAACAGAAGGACAACAAAGTGATCCTATAAGGATTCCGTTTTTTTCTTTTGAGGTACAAAACCCTAGAAGGAGTCTGTTTCATTCGATTTTCTACTTAATTTTACTGAGGGGTTAAGTCGGGTGTCCAACCTGCACGTCTTGCACCTGCTAACAAACGGATGAAGATTTGATAAGTACCTGGAAATAGCTATAGGTTCGTCCTCTTATACATGAGATCAAAAAAATGACTGCCAAAATGTGATACCTCCGGGGAAACATGATTGTGTGTGTTTGTGTATGCAAGTCACATGCAAACGTCACCAAAGAAGACATTACTTTACTTGACAGTTTTTAAACCATCTTTCAAACGCATAGAGCAACATGGTCGTCGTATCCGGTAAACGCAGCGCAGGTCCAAAATTCATTGCTTTGTGTTCAAACGTCTCAAACTTCATTATTTTATCACTTTTAACTATTTTATTCGGGGGTGAGTTATAATTAAATGGGACGCAGAACAATTACTTGGGATCCGCAAACCAAAAGTATTAATTCAATTAAAACTTAAATTCGGAGGGCAGTAAGCCAAGACGCTTTGTGACAAGTGGCGAGATTCATCGAAGTTGATTCATTAGTTAGAAGCGCTGCAAAGCTCTTTCCCTACGCGGAGTATTCCGTAATATTTTAACTTATCTCCACAACCCAGGCACTCGCATACATTCTGATAATCACTGACTGAAAACATTCTTTATGGTAGGATCAAGCTTCTGCTTTTATTACAATAGTTACCTAAATACCTACTATTACATTAGGTACCTCAGTAGGTACCTAAAGGTCCTTTATTTTCGATTATGATGTCAACACACAGAGCTCCACGGTAAAGAATACTCTGCACTCTACTGCAACATTCTTATAAGTCACGATGACCATGCCCGTTTTAAGATCATAAACTGAACAAGGTTTCGCACTAGGTAGGTGAGTTTGAAATTGTTTAAACATGTTCTAGAAGGGCTTATTGAAGGTTCGCCTGTTGGAAGTTTAAATAACAACGTCTATGCATATTTACCTATTTATACTATTAGGTATGTTTACTTTCTTTAAATCCCTCATGATTACGATCTTATACAGTGCGTTAAGTTTTAAGCAGATACTGTGACCCACGCAGGATTTTCATTCCGACCAAACCTCCGAAGAGGCCAAACAGGTGGCCAAGGTCCGTCGGGTGCCACTGGAAATACCTTCTGGTGTGTACCAGAGACGCCCGCAGCAATGGACATAGGAGCGGTTGCGGTCACGAGGAATTAAAAAAAATATTGATACTGATACTAGGTAACATTTTTTTTGTTGCCAATCCCCGTGGATACACATTACCTAAATGAAAAAGTGCCTATTCTATATCTGGAAATAATCTATTAATAGTTTCCATCCAAACCTATTCGACGGTTTGCGCTTGATGAAGCGGCAAATTTCCTGCCCGAAGTTCATTCTAAAACCTATTTTGTACCCTTAATCGTCTTAAATAAGGCTTGGAAACTACCCTCATACACCCTATCTGTCGTCGAAGCAATTTGAATTAACTCTATTTATGGAACCTTGGCTCTTATTAATATAAAATAACAATTAAGCTGATTGTACGGCTGAGATATCATGTCACTTGTTAAAATGGGGATTTTTGATTTAATCCCTACTGGCTGATGAGATTAATTCAATTCGGCGAACTCCTTTGCGTCCTTTGGGGTCTATCCCTTTAACTTGATTTAAACAGCTTATCTCATAGGTTTGTTAATATAACTGGTAAATAGGTACCAGGTACCTGGTGTAGGTATTTTCTTGATAGGCGACGCCCCACCTAAGTATACCTATTTATATTTATGTATGTAGGAAATATTTGTATTTACTCGCTATTGTTTAATTGGTTATGTTCTTGCGCAGGTAGCTTTAATTTTTTTTAATTCCGAGCCCAAGGCCACGGCCGCTCGAACGTCCGTTGCCGGGCGTCTCTGTGCGTAGGTAGCTAAGTATATTTGAAAAATATTTAATGATAGCATAGTCTTATGATGTCAATCTTACTATGTCACCGCAAAATTGTAAATGCTACCAGACTACAAGAAGCACACAAGATTGACACAATTAATGCAATTCCCGGAGATTGGAAAAGAGTGGCCGTGAGGTTTATAGTTTTTAGTGACAGAGCCGTTTTTCATTTTTTACATTCCGGACGCCCCTACGTTCAATAAAAACTCACTGCTACTCTTTTTCAATACCCAATACTTAATCTCAATCAATGCAGCACACATGCGGACTGATTACAATCCAACGGTGTTTACAATCTTACACATATACCACAAATAGCCATAGTAATTTCCAATAACGCGGAGGATTTTTAAACGATTTTTTGGATGGGTAAGGAGTGTAAATAACTTTAATACATAATTATTAGAGATGCGGAATTTTCGCAAATAAAAAAATAAAATTTTCGAATTTATTTCTTTTCACAACAAAATTTTCGCATTTATGAAAAAACTTATCTCCGTAAAGCTTGATGAAAAATAATGTTAATTAAAATCATCGTTGTTATTTCTAGTTTAGACTTGTACTACGATTTTTTTCGTTACTTTTTTATTTTGGAGTCAACAAGTCATAACACACAGTGCTATTAAAAGTGGCTCTCGAATTGGCGGCCAAGTGATGTGCCTCTTCGCGCTCCGCTCTAAAAATCCAGAGTCGTATGTTTTTTTTTAATTTAATTCCCAGGCCGCCCTATCGTCCGTTGCCGGGCGTCTCTGGTGGACATGCAATAGGTTTTTCCAGTGGTGTCCGGCGGACTTTGACCACCTGTCTGACCTCTACGGGGACTCGGTCGGGATGAGAATCCCGCGTCGTTGGGGTAGGGTTTTATCCCACGTCGGTCAGTGAATCGGGCCTCAGCCCCACAGCACGAATCCCTTCCAGCCTGCTTCTGGAAGGACGGCGGGTGACTATCCCGCCGTCTTCAGGCCCCGATCATGGAGGTCGATGATCGTGGGCGTAGATGAGTCTGCGGCGCCCTCGCCGCTGATTTTGAAACTCGGCGGAGAGGGTACGCTCCCTCTCGCTCTCCGCTGCCTTCTTCGCGAGCATGACTTGCTCGCAGAAGGACACGGCCGCGTTCCACGCACTCCTGCTGGAGACCATGGCTTGAAGCATGGCCTCCAACGAGAGGGTATCCACGCCCAGACCCACTATGAGGTCCCGGCGCTGACTCGCCCACGCTGAGCCAACGTGTGGACTGCGGTGTCGTCGTCTGAAACCTCGCAGAATTGATACCGGGGTGTGACCTCACGATGGATGCGAAACAGATAGCTACCGAAGCATCCATGCCCGGTAACGATCTGCGTCGCACGATACGTGAGGTCACCATGCTGCCTCTGCAGCCACTCTCGCATGATCGGTCTCACCGCCGCGATGATGGTGGTTCCCCACTTGGGTTGCTTAAGTCGCACCCTCCATGACTCCATGAGATCCTGGCGGAGTTGGGACCGCTGGTCCTCGATTTATCGAGACGCAGGCCTGTGGTCCCACTCCAGCGCCTCTTTGCGCCATTGGAATAATGACGCAAGGGCTTTCGCTTCCAGGTCCAATGGAGGGGTCCCGGCTAAGAGACATGCAGCCTCTCCAGAGATCGTGCGGTACCCCCGTATTGTTTTGACGGCCAAGGTTCGCAGTGGTCTGTTTAACAGAGTCACGTTCACCTTGACCGCCAAAGGGTCGTATGTGGGGGAAACACATACGTAGGCATGAGAAACAACATTTAGTGGCCAACAATATATGCTCCACATCAGGATATTCGTTTCTATCTATTATTCTTATCCCATATCCTCATTTGTGCAAGCCCTCTAGAAAATCTATCTAGCAATATGATCGGGTTTCAGGTGTCAGAGAGGGATAGGAGAGTAGGTTGCGATAAGCACGACTTTAAAAAACGCTTTCAATCAATTTATGTATTGTTTCTAGCCTCTAATTAGAGGCTAAAAAAGTTTTTTAGATATTTCACATTTACTTGCAATTATTTGAAATTTATCGCATCTATTTCGTAAATACAAAAATTCAGTACCCGTAATAATTATGTAAATTGATATTGTAAATAAAAGTGAACCCATACAATAATAACCAACTACATTCACTCACATGCCCAAAAACAAGAAATTCCAGATTTAGATGAAGTGTTGATAAAAGTATTTTGTTCATGTAATTTATACATTTCTGTTTCCACTGAAACAATGGGATATGACATATCATGTTCCACCATCTAGGTCAATCACTCATAGCATATGCACGAACACGAAGCGAAGATGGGTGAGAGGTTATAATTAATCACACAACGCTATCCATATATCATCATCAATAATGATTGGATAGTATAAATATAAATCACGTAGGTATAATTTTATGCAGTGATACTTTATGATTGCAATGATTCTTAAGATATGATATTAGATGATTGTAGATATAATATTAAAAGATATAATGATATTTAAGATACGATTTGATATTCAGGATTGCCACTCTTTCCTTAATGTTGCGTAAACTGAACTTACTCACTTACCATAGTCATGATTCACAGACAAACAGTCAACTTGTGACCCTAATTTGTGACCTGTTGACCCTAATCCTATTGAAACGTATTCAAATTAAATCTAAATATAACAATCGACATTAATCAAGCGGCAACACACTCCTCCGATTACGTGGCACCAACAAACTGACTAATAAAAAATAGACTTAAAATTTTATAATATATCCTCCTTCAGCCCGTCAGTGAACCATACCATGATAATGTTAAAAATAGATCGGTAATATACGCTCGTTTGTGCTCGTTCGCTTATTAAGCAGGCGAGGCTCGACAGACTCAGTATGTTATGTCTTGGTTGGGCAAGTCTACGTTGTTTTTACACTGATTAATGTTGGAGTCTAGCCCTGGGATGTTATTACTTACCGCCCATCCATGAAGTAAAATTAAATTGGGTTATTTAGGTTAGAAATTCTAGGTAGTGGTGCGTTGTTCCTTTACATTTATTATCATTTATATTTATATCAGTTTATCTAGTACTAATATCACATGCTCTGCTTAGTTTGAGACTAGATGGCGTAGTGTGAATTGTCCTATTTATTAATTTATTATTATTATACCATTTATTCAAATTATTTTCTTAACATAATATTTTTTACAAAATTTATATAAAAAGTTACATATAATAATAATATAAAAAAATCCATATCAGACCACCACCAGTAGCGGAGCAGGGCCCAAACTACCAGTGGTAGAGGTCACAGACTGAGAAACCTCCTAACGATGCGTGCCGTGTCGAGGACGGCAGCCTTCTGTATCTGACCCTTGATCCAACAGTCTAGCGAGAGTCTCTTGAGATGTTGATCGAGACTCTTCGCTATTAGTCCATTTGCCGAAACGATTATCGGGACAATGATCCTCGAGTCTACGTCCCACATGGCAGTTATCTCGAAGGTCAGATCGAGGTACTTAGAAAGTTTATCCTTCTCTGCCTTAACGAGATTCTCGTCATGCAGAAGGCGACATCGACGAGCACTGCCCGGCGCTAAGCCCGATCAACCAACACGATATCAGGCCTATTGGCAACAATAGTCCTGTCCGTGATGATTGATCGGTCCCAGTAGAGCAATGCACGACCATTTTCGAGAACTGGCTCTGGTGTGTACTTATAGTACGGTACTTCGGACTCAATAAGGCCGTATTGAAGAGCAAGTTGCTGGTGGATGATCCTGGCCACTTGATTGTGCCTATGCAAGTACTCGGTGTTAGCAAGATACGAACAACCGGAAATAATGTGGCGAAGTGATTCACCAGGACGGCGGCATGCTCGACAAATGTCGACCGTACCGTCCTAAATGATATATTTCCTATAGTTGTTCGTCTTGATAACCTCATCTGCAATTGCACAGGCAAAACCTTCAGTTTCCCCAAAGAGGTCACCGAAACGCAGCCAGTTCACCGAAGCGAGCAGTCTACGTCGGGTCCTGTTAAGACCCGGTAGAACCACCCGTGTAGCTATTATAGTTATACATAGTTAATTTATTTGGGTGCAAAGGGGCTCTACCAACATCTTTAGGGCCCCAGCGACCTCACCTGCTAGTGGCGCACCTGCTGATCAACGGACGAGGGTCGTTAATCTACGGTACCTATGGAGTGGCTTCGGCCCCTAGGTGGGTACCAGGTGGTACAACAGTGTTGGTCCGGGGGGGTACCACCGTGCAGCTGTGCTAAAGCCCCCCAAGTAACCCAGCCCAGGCTGAGTTGCGTTAGGGGTTCAGCAATTGCACTGCCGGGCCCGGGGCGATGTATGGTGCAGCAGGCATGGGACCAGTGGGGGCGAAGCGGAGTCTAGTAAGGGTGGTGTGGGTCGATTTGCCGGCCAGGGAGACCCTTAGCAACGGCGTTGCCGCGGCCGCCCGCAACACAGTCACGGGGCCCGCCTGGCACCAACCACCCCAGGAGGCTGCCCCACATGTTGCGCATAATCCTGATGTGGGATCGCCGCTCCGGGTGATAACCGATGTGGGGTAGCGGCGGCCTTGCCTCAGGGGGGTTTGGGAGCCCTTCCGTCCGACGGGTCGGCTCCGACCTAACCACACGGTTCTAGACGAAGCTCACCCCCGCGCTTTGTCACTTACTGCTGCACCAAATGTCGCCCTGTCTTCACGCTCCTTCTTCATATTCATAATGGCAGTGCAACATAAACGTAAAAGTTTCACAGCGGCCACAAGAAACCCCACAACTTCACCTTTCGATGTGGAGTTCACCAACATCCGTGGACTCCATGCGAACCTCGATGCCGTAGACCATCACCTTGAGACGGCACGGCCCGCTGTGATGTTCCTCACGGAGACATAAATACGCCGCCCTGACGATACGTCTTACCTGTGTCGTCTTACCCCGGTTATGTCATCGAGGAACAATTTCGAGATAAAGCCGGGGTGTGCGTTTTCGTTAGGGCGGATGTTTGCTGCCGCCGGTTGCGCTGCCTTGAGAACCCCTCCAACTCCGTCCTTTGGTTGCACGTAGACCATGGCTCTATGAGCCAGATCTACGTGTGCGTCTACCGTTCCCACACAGGGGATTCTGAGACAGCAAAGCTCTTCCAGTACCTCAGCGAGACGGCTGATGATGCGCAGGTGCGGTTCCCGAACGCTGACCTAGTGTTTCTGGGGGACTTCAATGGCCATCATATTGAATGGCTGGGGCCCCTTAGGACTGATCATGCGAGTAGGGCAGCCCACGCGTTCGCTCTCTCCCACGGTCTGACCCAGATGGTATGCGGGATCACCCGGATACCAGACAGGTCAGATCACGCGCCCGCTCTGCTGGATCTACTGCTGACGAGTCACCCAGCCCAGTACAGTGTTTCGGTAGGAGCCCCATTGGGTAATTCCGACCACTGTGTGGTTCACGCTGGCATGGAGGTGTCACCTCCTGCACGTGCTGTACAAATATCACGACGTTTATGGCACTACTCGTCAGCGGATTGGGACGGTCTACGCGATTATTATGCGTCCCTCCCCTGGGGCCAGTGCTGCCTTGTAGGAAAGGCTCCTTCGAATAGCGCTTCTGCGATTGCTGGCGAGATCAGTTTAGGGATGGAATATTACATCCCTTTCACTGATGTCGCCAGTATCCGCAGAGCCCGTCCCTGGTTCGGGCGAGATTGTGCCAAAGCTGTTCGAAAAAAACAGTCGGCATATCGCGCCTGAATCAGGACCCGGGC